>CM052148.1:11002217-11028653 GCA_028455555.1 Augochlorella aurata | reverse complement strand
TGTCGACCTGCTCGACGTTATCGTACCGTTCACCCTCGGAACACACATATCCCCCACTTAGACCGCGACCAGACTCCCACTAAACGAAGACAACATCGAGAACGACCTCGTCCATTTTTCATAGGATCGGTATGCATTGTTGCCGGTGCATTCCGCGCTTTTTTCTTTTCTTTTCTTTTCTTTCGGACTTCCCGAGGCTGATCGATCTTTGATGCATCGGACGTGACACTGTCGCACTGTTGTAATCTGACCGACCGGATCACTTTCGCCCCGTTTGCTACCACTTAGCAGGACCCCGGGCCAACGTGTTTGCGGATTCTATTTTGCATTCCCGCCTGAGCTATTTGCGAGACGTTCTCGGAAAAAGAGCGGATTTCCCGAGATTTTTATAGACACGATCCTCTCTTTTTTTTTAGACAGCTTTGCAATCTGTGTAACAAACTTAACCACCGCGCGGATTCGTTCTATAATTAAAAAACTGGAAACTTCGCACGGAAACGTCGAAATTGGGTAAGGGTTTAAATTCCGACTTAATTGCTACAAATTGGACAAGTAAACAGTGGTGACAGTGGCGGATCATAATTGTGACAAATCGTACACGAGGAAGGAATATGACTTTTGAAGTAAATATTTGCCAATTGTAACCATACGGAGCAGATAAAGACTCACGTAACATAGAAAGACGCGAAGCACTGTACATTCTCAATATCGTGACAATTTGATCGAGTTTACGAAATTTCCAAATTCTCTTGTTTGAAAGGCAGAGTCGTTAATTCGTGGAACGGCGAAGGCTAGAAAATTTCGTAGAAAAATTCCGAGGGATTGAAATACGGATGCTCCTAATTGGGGATATGAGAAAAACTTTCGAGTAGCCTCGTAATCAGAAGCAGCTGGCAAGAGTGTAGCTCCGCGTTCGCACTGTGCCGCGAAATGAAACGAGCGAATCGAGCATTGTAGCGGCTGCAGCGTTGCAATGCCGAACATCCTCGCAGATTGCCCGTGATGTGCACAATCGGGAATAGAAACGAAAGGATTTAATACAATCGAGAGTAACAACGAAATCTTTGAGCGCGGAATCGCTATTCAGCTTTTCAAAGCAAGAACGTGGGTGGCCAACTACTGGTCCCACTGTGCACGAAGATTCAATGCCGAGCCACGCAAAGTCTGCACGCACATGATGACTCAGACCTCTGGCTGCTGTCTGATCAGCGTCCGATTTGAAAACAATGAAATCTTCCGTTCGAGTTAATCAGCGGCTGACGTCTACCTTTTCAAGCTTGTTGCGCCTCTTTTCTAAGTTCCTCGCTCTGAGAGGCGAAATTAAAAATCAGGATAAAGTGACGCGGGACGCTACAGCGTCGAGGCAGAGGCGACGAATCGAACCTAATTTCTTGGAAAATTCCTAGACCGAACTGCAATCGAATATTCGGATGAAGAAATACAAGACACGATAGGGTTGAGGCGGAAAAGATGATAGTAGTAATTTGGTGGAAATAACATACCATTTCCGTGAACTACTCTATTGCACGACGTTGGACTAGTAGTTTGGTGAAAATCAAATATTCTGGTCAATGAATGCAAAACACGACAGCGCCGAGACAGGAAAGACGCGGATGTAATTTATTGCAAATGTCCTTATATTTTCCTAGACCTAACTATCGTAGTGCTAGGGTAGTAGTTGAGCGAAAATAGAAGAACGTTTAAGTACCGATATAAAGAAGATCTCGATACAATCGGCGCCGATGCAAATTTTTTATGCCAGTCCAGTTTTGCTCGCGATTTTCGAAGCGGTCACCCCACGCATGACCGTGCGACCCCACTCCCGATCGAAACTCATTTATACTTTTACTACCACTCCGGCGGCCTGGCCATGGAATTGTTTATGACACGATTCGTTTGATTATTAGCTGTTTATACGCGGTCATCGATCGCGCCGTTGACTGCCACGCGGCATTTCGACAACAGAACGCATCCGAGCAGTGTTCCGTCAGTAACCCTTCCTGCACGACTGCTTACCCGTGCATTTTTCTCGCCCAACCCTTCTCGAACGGACGAAACTGGTTATACCGGGTTTGCGATTCAAGCTGGATATTCATTTCCGGACCCTCAGTTCGACGGGGACGTTCGCTAGGATCAAGGGATCTTTGTAGCATCGTAGAAGTGCTCGAATTTTTCATACTCGAAGAGCTCCGAAGAAAATTATCGTGCACTATTCTATCGTATCTCGGGTGCAAAGAATGTGATATTTTATCGACAAGTGATTTCGAAGCATTCGCGTTAATTAGTTTTTTGTTACGCGCAATTTAAAACGCAATTTATTTCGAACTAGTTAATAGCAAACTATTTTATGTTTAATACTGCGCGGATCTAAGATTATAACGTTTCAAGGAACGGAATTTATTTCAAATAGTATTTTAAATGATAATAGTTAACGACGAGTTATTTTCCGATTTTATCTCGAGCGAATTTTGGCGTAACGAGAGTCGAGGTGTGTTATTCGATTTATATCTTAGACGATTTATATAGATTACAAGACATGTTCGAGATGAGTGTGTTGCAGCACGAATATTTATTTAATTCAATATTGAATAAACACTAGATTTTTATGAACAACACTATTCGCACTATTCGTAGTTCCTAGTTTTCTCGACACGTGTCTGCCTATTCCGCTGCCGTCGCGTCGGTGGACAACTTCGAATGAATCTACTTATGTCGGATAAGAACTGGCCATATCTACTTCGACGGTGCAGTATAATGATGGTTCACTAGATTCGTGCTTCGCGGATCATTTACGTTGTCAAATCTGCGTGATTTACGGTTTGATGAATTTTTTCTATAACTTTTGGCAGCAGATTTTTTGGCAAATCTAAAAGGAGTTCGATAAAAGAGACGTTAACGAAAAAATCGATCCGATTTAAATTCCGTTTCCCTCGAAAGTCATTTTTCATCCTCATATTCCCGGCAATCCCTGCGAGATTTCGCAAAATTTCATTCACATCCGCACAATAAGTCCGCGTTTTGCTCTCGTTAAACCGATTTCATTAACGCACGGCACATTAACGTTACACATTCGGAAACGTTAATAGACGGCGAATAAAACATTCGCGTTCGTGTTATTTTAATTAAGCGGCCACGTGACTCCGATATTCGTTTCATCGACGCCTCCGATCGCATTTCAATTTAATAACCGCGCATTAATTCGTAACCGGCACTTTATAAACGGTCGTCGTTCCGATCGGATTCTTTACACTTATTTTTACGCACACGCGTACTTTTTACGTCGCCGCCGAAAAGTTTTGAAAAGCTAGCGAGCACTTTCCACTAGTTTTATTAAATATCAGCCGCAAACGACTGCTCGGCGTTCCCGATCTTTTCGCGCGTTCGTTTAGCGATTAGGTCACGTTAGTTGTTTGGGCCACAATTAACACCATCACCACTGCACACTATCACCGTAAATTGCACCACAATCAAAGACCTGCGACGAGGAGCCTACTACAAGGGGAATATATCCGTGGACGACAGACAAAGCGCTCGGGCGGAAAGAAAATCGCCTAATCGCCGATGAAACGTCTGCTCGCCGCCTGAAACCTTTTTCCAATCACAGAAAGAAGCAACGGCTCGAAGATAATATTTTCTCAAATATTTTCGAACACTTGCTCGAGGGAGAAAATATCGAAAGCGGTCACTACGCTTTCCGAATCCGATGTTCAATGCGCGATAACAAGCAACGTAAACGATACTTTTCTCTAATAAAATTGAAAGAAACGAAATCTAGAGCCGCGTTAAGTCAGCCACCAACTCCATTCCGAGATGACACTTCGTCGCGAGACAATTGACAGATGTCTTCCTTTCGAGAAGTTCAAAAGGGCGGAGAACGAAAGGAAAAAGAATTAAGAAATAAATCGGCACGCGATTCGTCGAGGAGGTCGGGAAGCATTGTTCGCGACAGTTCCTCCGTAGGACCGCTCGCCTCTCGAACCAAAGAAGATAACGGAACAAAAAGATCCTTGCAAACTCAGAAGAATAATCCTCGGTTGGTGGACTCACCTGTGTGTTCGATTCCAATCGGAGGAGAATTCGAGACGTGTTCGTAGGGTGTTCACAAAAATTTAGTCGGCGCACTCGTCGGCGGCAGTCCGTGCGGCGTGGTAAAATCCTCTTCTTGGTCACGGTCACTGCAAGCTCCCGCGTCCGAGATCGTTTTGCAGATGGAACTGTTTGATCACGGTTTTGTCGGACGCGGTCGAGAGTCGCGCGCGCGTTCGAGTGTCTTTTGGTAATCTCGGCGCAAATAGAATCACCACCGAAGCACGTCGTTTCTGTTCTTCTAGAAGGCCCGGTGATCGGCAAAAAAAAAGGCGATGTTCCCGATCGTCGTACGTGGTGTCTACTTTCCTCCCCCGGTGTGCGCTCGCGGTTGTGTGTACTTAGATAAAATTAGTCTGGTGCTTCTCGCCCCGTCCCGGCCCGTTCGTTCGTTCGTTTACTAACTGGTTTGATTATGTTTTTAGTCGAAAAATTGAAATAACAAATCGTCCTGTGTAATTCTCTCGGCTCGCGCGCGGCCCCGGTGCCTTTTTCCGTGGGGCCCGGCTGACGAACGTGGCCGATCAGCGCGCGGGTAGAGAGAGCTTGGGCTGCGTGGCGGAGCGCGAACTTGCGGGCTTGCGGGCGCACTGGCGCACACGGCACACTCGCACCGCGTAGGCGGAGAGAGGAGAAGCTCCGACGGATGCTGTAAGCCGAAGGGAGAGAAACACGCGCGCCGGCCACCAGCGGCGGAGCCGAGCCGCCGCGAGCGGACGCGAGCAGCCGCACCGGCCCCTCTTGGCCGCTGCCCCGGACGGTGGCTCCGCTATCGTCAGCCGTCCAAACCTCTCAGACGAGAAGCTGCCTGAGCCTGCCCGAAGCTTGCCCGAAGCCTGCCAGCCAGCCGACGATCAAACGAGTGCGAGACGACCCGACCGAACCGACGACAGAGAAAGTGACAACGCCGCGCCGCCGAGCAAGACAGAGAAGTTCAAAACCACCATCCCCCAAGACTCCGCATCAGAGAAAGAACACGCGAAACTGCACGAATATCAACCATACCAAAACTTTTTCTCTGCTAGAGGTGATCTCGTCAGCCAAAAATTTTGCCAATTCCGAAAATAGATCGATTCGCACGGATTTTACCCTTTTCACAGGACCTTTCTAGACCCCGGGAAAAACTCGGATAGAGGATGCCCTCGGAAAGCTTGCTGTTCAATGTTTCATTTTTGCTCATTTTTCTTGGCGTTGGAGTATTTAGCGCTCAGCTGGGGCTCGTGCTTGATTAAGACAGTGGAGAAAGCTCGCTGAAAATGGACAAAAAGTCTGAAAGGTGGTATATAAGGATCATCGTTTAAAATTTTTAGGCCTAGGTTGGTAAATAAACGCGTTCTAATTTATCTCGATTTCTAATGAGACATTTCAGATTTGAGTTGGGTCATCTTTCTTCGAATAATCTTATATTGACTCCCATTTGCTTAGAGATGTAAAGATTGAAACTTCGATTGACGTAATTACGAACCCTGGAAAGGCTTCAAAAATATACTATAATTTCTTGAATCTTCCCTTTCGTCGAACGAAATGCTTTTTCACGTAGGATGGGTTAATACTAGTTTAGTCGATCCGAAAAGTATCAATCGAGAAAGTATGACTTCTGTATCTTTTATCCTTATGTCGATACCAGGATATTTATAAACAAGTTGCCTTCAGCGATATTGATACCGATTTTTACTTTCTAGTAGCCATAAAACATGCTCTAAAATATGTCGTTTAACAATAGTAATTTTTTAACCCTCGCAAAGTCAGGACTAGACTGCTCTCGCAGTCCCTTGGAAAACTAGATTTGCAATAGCAACGACTGGGATGGTGAACAGAAAAATCGGTGGAAGCTTCTACCGATTCTGAGACGCAAATCGTGAAAGGACCAAGTCGGAAGCTAGTCCTTCGAGTAAACCGGTCCCCGGGTCTGCGAAAGCTTTATCCGGGCAAGTTGTTGTTGGATGGGGCAACGTAGGGTCAGCAGCCGGCACTGAACGAATCCAGAGGAAGACGATATCAGCGAGGGAGTCGTTTGTGCGACGAGGAGGATCTCGATCGTGGAAGCTCACAACGGAATCGTCGGTGGTGGGTGAACAGGTTACGCTGGTGGAGAAGGGGATAAATTGCGAGAGGAAGATGAGGCGGCGCGGTGTCCGAAAGCGCGACGAGGACGATTGCGAACGACACGAACATCCCCGAACTCGTCCGAGACGCACTCGACTGGCCAGCGCCGTTCAAAGGATGGAGATGGAGCTCGCCGGCCGGCAACGAGAGGGTGAAAGACGACGAGCCGCGCGGTCGGTGTGGACGAAGACGAAGAGGACGATAGAATAGACACCGTCGGTGGGACGGAGAGGCATCTCGTAAGCTGACCACGCGCCCGTACGCTTCGCGACGCCCGAGAGGGACGGACAGATACGCTCGGCCGAGTCCGAGAAGAACAGAGAGCTTTTTTACTTTATCACGTTGCCGACGCGTGTGTTGGTGGACCAAGTCTGTGTGAGCACGTCGAGGTGTAACGGAGGCTTTCGAGGTGATGGTGCACGCTGATATTGGCGGGGCTGGATGCACGCGAGCTTCGAACTAGCGCAGCGGAAATGAGGAAGCCTAAGATGGATTCTAAGAACCTTGATGACGCTCCAGTTAGACATTTAATGCTACCTAACTCGTAGTTAGGTCTCATTATAGATCTCTACTTCTGCTCGGAGATATGACAAGAGAGTTTATGAAATTTATTTCCATTTTATTAATCGGTGCCTTTTTTACGGCATGCGCGCGAAGGTTGACGATAGGGAATGCTGGCCGATAAAAATGTTTGATAGTTCCGCTCTTAGCTGGAAAGAGTTCATCCCGTGTTATTTCAATGAGAGCAGCGCGAGAAAGAGACCAAGTGATTTTGGTCATGCGCGATTTCAGAGAAAAGAGAGGGTAGCTACCCCTTTCGGCACGCGGGACGAGGATGAGCGCAACCCCCGCGATGCGCGTCCGTATCGGCTCTGTCTTCGTGGTGGTAGAGACGCCGGCGAGCTGTGTTGGTGTTTGAAAGAAAAATCACCCCCCGTCTGTGGTGTCGTGTCCGCGTGTACTAAGGGGCTGCAGGTTGTTTGTGGTGGTGAAAGGGTTACTGGACAGTGGCGAACTCTTGCTTAGACGGCTGATATCGGAACTAACGTAGAAACGGTTCGACTCGAAGACTGACTGCTCCTCCACGACGCTTTCGTTCAAACGAGTCCCGTTTTACCGCGTTTTTCTTCATTTTGTAGAGGGATGATCCTCCTCGGTCATTGTTATTTAACAGTTGCCAGTATTTTATGAAACGATTTCAGCTGAACTTGGAAGAAGACTAAAAACAGACACGCTGTATGGTAGTTTTATAAGAAAGATTGTTTGATGATAATCATATTAATCGTTTTATTTTTGATTTGGTCAAAATCAATCTTTCAGATTCGACTAATGTGGATAATCGTCAATAAGGGAGCGCTTCTGTTTTTTTATTATTATTCTATCTACGCTACCTTCGGCCCCTGCGATTCACGTTTCTTCAATTTCAGCTCTTATTTTCTCTTTCCGAATTAGCTCCCGCTTTTATCTAAAGTCGATACAGCAGCAAAAAATCCTCGATCAACGGTTTCCTTTTTTATTTTTGTATATTTTAACCCCGTTTATCGCTTATTCGTTTAATGTAGTCTATGTTTCGTGTCATGTATTTGAATATGGAAATTTTTCTATTGCACGACAGCCAGGTAGAATTTTTACTACTTTCTACCACCAGAACTTCTACAGTACTTTCTAATTGGACTACCGGATGTTAAACTTCTCTTTTTATTTTCGAAGGAATTGTTTGACCTTTTTGAAACGAAAATCAAGAGTATTGAAAAGAAAATTGTATTTTTCGATCTACATTATCAGGTAGTCGATTCGTACTTGCTGGATCTGTTGCCACAGTTCATTTTCAATCAGAAAATTGAGACTTGCTTATTAATTATTTAATATCTCTAATGTCTTTAAAGACATCAGACAGTATGTTGTAGAATTAATGCACGAACAATGAAATGATTCTCTTACATTTCTGTTCTTCCTCGATTATCCACCACGTAGAAATAGTAATTTTCCTCTGAATCAAATATTCCTATTACATCAAAGTAATTTAATTAATGAAACCGAAACTAGAAAGTTAAAATTGTCTGCATTAAATATTACTATAATTATTTTCCGATCAGCAGATCTTAGTAACATTCAATTGGTTCGAATAAATTACAATAATAATGAATTTCGAAACCTAGTTCAATTAATTAACACGTTCGTCGCCAACAATCGACTACCAAAATTTTCACAAAATCAAAGCAACTTAATTAATTAAAGTGAAATTAGAAAGTTAAAATTGATCATAGGGGATGGAATTAGAACTCTTTCGCATCCGAAACGTTCTAGTCAAATTTAGTTTGTTCGGATATATTAAAATGAAAATGAATTTTCAAAATTGTTTAAAAATTAGCGTCACCCATATTTGGGTGACGTAGCGCTGAACGTGTTGATAGCGGTTCTCAACGCGTTAACATCTGGAAATACTGTTAAAGATGACGAATCGAATACTTCTCCTCAACCTTGAACTCTTGTCGCTCCAAAACCCCAAACTCGCCAAAAAGGAAATAACCCTGAAAATAACCCTGCACAAATTATAATAATTTCCAGCATCAACGAAGACTGCGAGCTCGATCGTACCACTGTTCGATCCTGTAGGTCGAGGACAAAATCCGCGCCGACCGGCTGGAAAGTGCATTCGATTTTTGCATACGAAAGATGAAAAAAATGGGGCGGTCCGATGTAACCCTCGGCTCAATTGGCAAAAGTTTCCTTTTATTGACAGAATCATGGGAACAACGCTGGGCGCCCGAGATGAGCGTTGGAAAATAGTAGAACGAAACTGACATTGCCAGGAGTGGTGGCGCTCCTTTTTTGCCTTTTTAAAACTACGATCGCAGTGTTTACATGTAGCAACGGGGTTGTTGGTGGTTCCTTGGCACAAGCGAAGTACGAGGCCGGGGTAAACCCCTTCGCCCCTGTCCGGTCGCAGCTGCGCACGATACCCGATCAGTGGCCGGTATTTTTATTCGCAGATTTTAAGGTCACTTGTTGCTTGTTTAGTTATGTCGGCGTACACACGTTCGGGCAACACACGCGCACACAATCGAGAGCCGAAGGCTGGCTGCGACGGTGTGCGCGATTGCCCGTGTGTGGAGGCATCCGTTCGACGTATCGCAATACACGTGGACAAAGCGACGGCGGCGTCGTGTGTGGGAGGCGTTTCCGTGTGATCGCGCGTTGTATACGTGCCATCGGACCGATAGGTGGACGTCCTGTCGATTTCATTTCCCCCCACTACCGAACTTAAGTACCGAGCTGGAAGGAAAAAGTGGTGGGGAATGGTTCACTATTTTTTCCCCGGTTTTTCCCTTCCTTTTTCACGGACCGTCCGGGTTTCGCGTTGCGGTTTTTTTTGCGCAGCTTTCGCTAACCGGGCGTTTGTGTCGTTCTATTCTATTCCAACCCGTTCCCTCTCTCTTTCTCTCTTTTTCGATCTCTCCACACTAGCATACCTTCGTTCGGTCTTCCTCGCTTCTTCTCCTTCGCGGTTTTCATTCATAATATTGTTTTGTTTTCTTGACGAATATTTATCGTCAAATAGTAGCGCACTGACGTCACTGTTATTGATTAGAGAGCAATATTTCCGCGCGGAACTTGTTAATCGTCGCAGAAGCATCCCCCGAAAATCGGGACACTGAAGTAACAGACTTTAGAAAATCTACCGGTGGCTACAGAAGCGTCTCAACTTGAATTTTCGATTTTTGATAACTTGTGGCGGACTATTGCTTTTGGACTGCAGGTTTCGTGCATTTATGACAAACGCTGGCAGATTAGACTAGTTTCGTTATCGCGACGAGCATGTTAATGTGACGCATTCAAAATATGCGTTAAAATGTGCGAAGTTGCGAGAGTTCAAGGTAAGTACCTCTTTCTTCTACGAACTTGCTGACTGTCGAGTTTGTTCCTATTTTAATTGTAATTTGTAATTAGTGTTCCAATCACCTAAATAAATTGAAAAATAAGTGTATTACGATATCTTTTAATTTTATGCACATAAGAAAAAATAAGAAATAAATTTGATATAGCATTTTTTTATCCGGGGTTCCGTTTTCGATAAAATCGACTTTAAACTCTGTTCATCTTTCTAAAGAATATAGCTGCCGTCTATGCTTCTACCGCAGTTGTCTCCGTTTGAGATAGTGTTTACAAACATCAATTATCGCGAACTATGTAGTAAACGAAATGCTTCCGTCATTGTCAACGTTTGTAAACATTAACTCGGACGGAAACACCTTCGACCAAACTGGAAACCCGGATCAAAACAGGTAATATCAAACTTTTCTCTTATTTTTTCGCGTAGAATCAACCCCTGCTCAGTTGTACTACGAATTTCAGCCCTCCACGTATGTACATCGTTTCAAACTTGCTACTTTCATATTACATATTTAAAATCTGGTAGACGCATACCGAAGTATAGTACAGATGTAACTACGCAATTAACAAAGTGAACTGTCCAGATTTACAGAAGTAAAGTTTCGAACGGTATGAAGTATTGAAATTATATATTATTCTAATTCTACCGGAACTGTCTTGTCCTGCCTGATTCTACTCGCGTAATCTCGTCGTCTCGTTCAACCGATAGCGTCTTGTCGCATGATTCACCGAAAACCATTCCTACCGATTGATTCTACTGTTAGCGAGCCTATCCTAATTGACAGCATTTCGAACTTCGTAAACCCGCGTATAAAATCGTATTTCTTCCGATACGAAATCTTTATTGCTGCAGGTCGTTGTAAAGCTTGCACGGTCGGAGTCATCTCCTCCAAACTGTAAACTTCAACAACTGGCAAAGCACCACCGAATTTTCACCGAAGCAGGAAACAGAAACTCCGCCGACTCTGAACAAGAAGCACATTGAAAAATTGCAAGATCATGGCGGAGCAAGCTGCCGTTACATTTATAAACTCGTTTATATTAATTAACGTCGTTCTGTTTTTAATCATACGGGAATGCGCGTTGAATGTTCCCTCGTTCTGTTGTTAATCATACATGTAGCAAGGAGGGAGTACCCGTTAATGCACGAAACGAAAACTGTTCCTTTCGTTGAGATCGTATTCGAATTGCATCTCCGCTGCATAATTCGGTATTTTGATATCACGTGAAATATTGTAGCGAACTAATGTGCATTCGACAGTGGTTTAATCAAAATTCTCCTTCTTTAGAATGGAATCATTACCGAATGTGTTCGACAAGCAGGAGGCAATAATCAATCATGCGTTCTGAAATATTAAACATTTCGGAAGAATTTCAGAATTAAAAAGACTAAGACGGGAAATCTACCTATGGAGTTTCTGCGTTCTGCTGTTGACGCAAACATATTTCATTAACAGTTAGGTGCACATGAAACGAAAGGAAAAATGTTCTTTGCAAGAAATGCGTTATAATTATTATTGTCGTACTATAAATAGACTGCGCGCCTTCGTGCATTTATACTATACAAAAATCGTTAATCAGCAAAATGCAAAGTTTAAAGAATTTTAATACAACTACTTTCTATTTTCGATTCAATGTAAACAGCTGTAAAGAAAATAGAAATTTGCATGATTTTCGTTTCTGTTGAAAATTTCTGTTGAAAAACAAAAATCTCCATAAAATTCTGCGGTTTAATTGTAACGGCTATGTATGCTTATTTTCTACCGAAGATTCCAACGAGCATAATACCGAATTGTAGATTAGTATTTTAATCGAATTATCGGCAATTTGAAAAGATACGACGGAAGTTATAATTCTAGTTAAAGAAAACGTCGTAAATTAGATGCAGAAGGTAATAGATGTGGGTACACTTGTAACAGGGATCGCGATAAAATGGAACGCACTTAATGGTCATTATGCTTTAGCTTTTCTTTCGTTAATTTGTATCGGACGACGCCGTCCGTTCGAATCCCGCGAATATAAATAGCGGAAATAAATTGTCCGGCGGGCAATCGATACCAGTGACGGAGATGTTCACTGATTCCTCATCGGCGATAATCGGGAACTTTAATTGGAGGCGTCTGTATCGGGTTCTATCTGCGATACCCCGCGTAACAATAAGTACGGTCCCGTTTCTATCAGATACCTTTAATCTCCCGCGTGCGACTCGTTCTCTGATTACGTGAAACTTATCTCTCCGATACTCGACGATTACTCAATTAAGATCGATCCTGTCGCAGGAGCCTTCCGGTTTCTTTCTTTTTATCGACGGATTACTGACCTGTCCACTATAAACCAGATTTCTCATTGAGCCTGATTCCCTGAGCTCGGGGTAAGCGGTTCATAAGGATTACGGATCCGGTAAACCAGATTGCCATTATTCCGAAAGAAGTAGAAAACGAGATGATAAAAATTTCCATTAATACCTGGATATTTCATTGCACTGTTCATTTTCCGAGTAATTAATATCGTGCAAAATGGACGGCAAAGCCCAGAGACCTTCGAAATTCAGAACCGATAAAAAGAGGGGAAATATCAAGGAACTTTGTTTTTAACCTTCTATCATTTCTCGCAAGAAATACAATTAATCGAATATGCAATTTTCAGGTGTGCCGTTCAACGAGTCTAACAATGAACGAGTATAAAGTGCATTTCAGACACGTTATTTTCAACCTGTCGGAAATAAACGAATTGTAGTACCTCGATCAATAAATAAATACTAAAAGACTCGCGTAGTTCAAGAATGAACAAAAATTGTCAACTCGAGCAAAACCTTCTCGTATTTGAATGCGATAGCAGGTACAAAACACGATCGAATGAAAGTATAAAATAATGATGGGCGAACATTAATCAAGCCCCTTTCGTGTCACTATTTCGGATCGTACGAGGGTGCAATTGCATCGGACGAAGCCGTTCAAGGACCAACGGAAATCGTGAAAGTGAACACGACCGTTTCCTCAACACGAAAATTTTACTAGACTGCTTGGAAGATCGAACGGTCGAGGTGTCGAGTCCGTCGTGGCGGTCGTAAAGAGGCCTGCCGAGGCTCGCGGGGTTTAAATAACAATTTTACGGGGGGAAATGAGCCATCAAAAACAATGCGACAGTTAAAAGGTTTAATTCGACTGGTCAATTCAAAGGTGGAACGGACCGAGTCTGTTTGACTGTAGACCTGCAAACCGAGGGAAAGCGAGAAACGGACTAGCGTGGTGCGACTGGAAAGGAGAAAGAGAAAGAGAGCAACGGAGGATGGAAGAGGGCGAGAGAGTTGGCGGACAGGGCGGCGGACAAGGGGGTGAAACGGACGTGCAGAAGCGGGGCGAAGGGGCTGGTAACGGGCAGAAGGGGGTGTGTGGGCGAGGGCGGGCGAGTGCAGAACGAAGTTGAACTGGTACCTTTCAACCGACGTAACCGACCTCCGTGCAAACGTAGATACGCGTGTACTTGTACGTTGGCGAATTATTATGGTAAAACGGGTACGAAAGCACCCCGATATCCTCCGTTAGCGGTCCCTGTTCAAATGTACTGTGGAAGTTCGCGTGTGTGCGAGGTCAAACGGGGCTGCGTATGCGTGTTTTCTCGGCGCGCAGCGTATATCGCCGGGCTATGAGTAGTTACTGGTCGGAGCAGGAATGTTAATACCGTGGCTGTCACCGACAGAGCGCAAGGCCCACCAATCCATGCGAATGGGTTCAGACTTTTCCGACGACTTGCCCGACCTGGCAATCAATTGTCCCCTCTTTTAGATATTAACGCCGACCGCTCGATCTTCACGGCGCTCTTCCATAATGTGCTTCTTTAGCCTCGTTAGTCACGAATAGACTGGGCGAATCACCTAAAACGGGCCGCCTGAATAGCTTGTTGTTGTTGATAGAAAAAAACAATGGCTAACACATATAGAAAAAAAAATAACACAGTACATGGATCACGGTACTGTTCCTATCTAAAAATTAATCCTTATATCGAATGCGCCGAATTTGGTTGGGATTTGAAGAAAGCAGGAAAGTTGTTAGAGTAATCGCTATCGTAAATCTTAATTTTTCAATTTTTATTTCATTAAAAACGCTGCTTTGATTTCATAGAAATATTAAATTACAGTCACATGGTGTGGAGCGGAGCACGATCTGATATAAATTGTTTCTTGATAGGTGCACGCATAGAGATTGTGTAATGGCCAACTGGGATTATTTCAGTCAGGACACCGCTACAGTCAATTTGAAAATGACGAGAGGTCAATGGTACATCGCGAACTAAGCGTTCGCAGTACAGAATGAAACGTATCTTGATGGATGTAGTAGAAACGTGCAACTCTGTTTGTTTACATTCGACGATACGTATTATTAGATCAGAATTACGGTAAGTCTTGTCGTTCATATAAAGTAATTTGCGCTCCTTTGCATTTGGCTTTCATTAAGAATTCATTGTTTACGTCAAATTGTGTATCTCTTGATACATTGATTTTGGACAGATTTTATCATCGATAACAATATTCAGGTGATTCATGTCGCACAGCTTGGTATCGAGAAGTATTTGAACCTTTCAATCATGCAAGAAACAACAACGCATGTTTGATAATCTTACATTCTTAACAATTCTTTAATATTATTTTTTCTCACCGCGATACAATCGAATGAAAGAATTAGCTGTGCTACGAAACGTTTATTTTAATCCAATGCAGATTTTACAGTCACTGTACAATTTTACAGCTTAATGAAACGTGAAAGCAAATAAACTCCTGGGTTTATTAGTTGAAATCGTTAATTATTCGTATTAGGTTACGTCAAGGTTCAATAAAAATTAGGTGCAATAAAAATGAAGCGACGGTAAAGACGATTATCATAAAATCGCCAGTCATCCATTTTGCGAGGGACTATTAAATAAACTATTAAGTAAACCGAACATCGCTAGGATCTACAAAATGTAAGAACACAGCTGAAGAAACGTAAGAAATCTTGTCTTTTCCGCTCGTTTATTGACAAATAAGTTGTTCCAATTTCTGTTAGCAATCAATACCTTAAAAATACTCGTAAGTTTAACATAGCATAATCTTTCTATCAGTTTCTCTTTCCGCGAAACCGAAGCGGAATTGAATGTCGATTATCGGGCTATATGTGAAAAATGTTCAAAGAGTTCTACCTGGTGTAAATGCAGAGAGCTCTCCGATTTCCTCGTTCGGAACCTGTCGCCAACAGTCCACAGTAACGCAACTTCCGCATGGAATTCGCGCGCGAAGAGCATTGGAATTGGATGCAGTTCCTTCGGGGCTGGCAATCGGGCGGCGTTGTGTGCGGCTCTCTCCTTCCCAATCGACAATCATTCGAGTCCTCGTCACCGTCCTTGCGATTCGAGCACAGAGCACCGAAGCGGATTGAGGCCGGCATGAAAGCTTCCAGAATAGGCGGCTGGTAGGTTTGCAATATTAGCGCGCAGTTAGATTTTAGTTTAATGATTTCCGTCGGACAATGTCCGGTGGTAATGGCGTCCAAATCCTGTTCGCCTTGTTTTGCCCGGGCGCATTCTCCGAATGGTTCTGCGGCGCGAATCCACAACACGTTCCTCTATGCACTCAGGCACGCGGCATGCACGCACCCGCAATCGCGTTTGCCACCACGGCTCCAACCCTTTAAGAGGCACTACTTGTCCCGCTCGAAAGTCGAGCGTACCATTTCGTCGCATTACCCGATGAAAAGATCGCGAGGAATTGTCGAGGGCCCGTCAAAATCAATTAATAATCGGTAGGACCCTTTTGCTTATTAGACTCAGTCACGATATTCGCCATCGCCATCTACGTAGTCCGTATTCGCGGTGACAATGAGCCACATAGTGGAATCTTCGCCTAAAAAGTAGGTCAAAATGCAATTTTCGAAGCATGTAGCAAGTACATGCGTATGCATATATTACATACATTTCAGGGCATCAAATGCCGTTTGAAATTTCCAAGCGTTATAATATAATGAGCGAAAATGATTGCGTTTGTCATCGAAAGACCTGCTCTAACAAGATTCACGGTTTAAAAAAAAAATTTGTCCAATTTTGTTGTAAAGCATCCAGTAGTGCCTAAGCACTGTTGCAATATGCTGTTGGAGTCAAGAAAATTATTATAATAAATACGTTCCATAATTTCCTATCTCCGTGATCTCGATTTACCTACGCATCGAAACAGAAAAAAAGTGTAAAAATAGTCTTCGCTGCAATCTACAATCTGCAGAGGTGCTGCAAGATGTGCTTCCATTGTCGCAGATCTTTTGCTAGGCATTGAAATGTGCCGTTCTTTTCTCCGCATTTTCTGCGGAGAATGGAAATCACTTTCCATTAACGTGTTTTCCTATTCGGGCGAAGGTAAAAATAACGGAGCGCTCGGAATACTGTTGGTGGAGTGAATGGTGGGGTGCTGAAACACTGACATGTATTTATTAGCCGGGAACTGTTTAACAGAAATTGAAATGTGAACTAGCGCATTGTTCCGATGTAGAATAGGCGGGCTGGATTGCCAAAAAATATGGCGGAACTGCTGAACGCTTCGATATTCCGACGGTTGATCAGCTCCGTCACAGCTTTCATCGGTCGGAAACATGTAGCAGTGGATAGGAATAGAGAACTAAATAAAAGTACAATGAAATTTTGATTTTTAATGAACTGCTTCTATTGCGCCGGTTATGTAACTGTTGGAGCTGTGCTTCTGTAGACAAACATTTAAATTGGAGGAACAGCTGAATTTCAACTATGGCTTAGATTGGAACACAACTCCTAACCAATGAACAGTAACGCTAGTAACACTGTAAACAATTTTTTCCTTCAAGATACATAACTAAATCAGACGCCGAGCAAAGTTCATAGGTAATTAACACCGTAGGTAATTGTGCAGCATTAAAATCAACTGTTTTATATTAGTTTATAGAAGTAACGATAATATATTTATTCGGATTTTAAGAGAATTTTATTGCAATTTTGTCCGAAGTAACAAGTTTATTGAATAAGTAACTCATAAATGTGTCTTTACAATCTCAATAATTTTGTAAATTAAAAAATTTGTAACCCGTCGTTTCAACGGATCCGGCAAATCTAGTGCTAATATCATTATTAATAATGGAAGAATTTTTCTTTTTTAAAACAATTCTAACGATTGCAATGTTTCCATGCTCAACGGTGTTTTTCGTTAAGGCAAATGCATATATCCTGAAAATTATTATTCGTTCATATTTTAAACGGTAGAAATGACATAAGACAGTAAAACATATGACAATCTTTAATATGTTCAGGCTTTGGTGACGATACGTATATGCCTAATGTATAGCACTACGACGCGACGGTTGATGTTTCTTTAAACGGCTTCTAACCGCTACCAAGGAGGCATTCGGCCTTTTAAGTGAAACAGAACAACGTCTTGGCTACGGTCAGCGGTCAGAATTAAAGTCACGGGTTGAGGAACAGTTGCGTGTCTGTCTCTTGGGGCGCACCTGTAGGGGGGCCCCTTCGAAGTTACCGTACTAGAACGTAACGTTTCGATTGCTATGTATTCGCTGACCATGACGAAGACGTTGGCTATTTCTCTTTAAATGGCCCAAACCCATCTTGTAACGTTATTAGCCGTTTAGAGGCTCTTCAACGGTTTTCGTTGCTACAACAGTGTTCGCGTTTTCTTGTAAGAAAATATACCACCAGACAGTCGTCGACGCGAACAGACTTATTATACAATTTCAGCATAATCTACCCTGTCTAAAGACAGCCGCTTCCAGCTTTCATTTAAGCAAAGTTGCATAGAAATTGCTCTACGGGAAATAGCTCTGTCTCAAAATCCATCCGAACTTTTCCTTTTAAATCTTGTAAACCCCATGGATGTCAGAGGTCGATTCCTTTTAATTCTTCAAAATGATCTCGTCATTCTATTGCTATATAATCTACCTTATTTTAAAGTAGATATTTGCAGCTTTCATTTAAGACAAGTTGCATAGAAATAGCCCGATGAGAACATATCTCGAAACTCATTTGAATTATCGCTTTGAATTCGTGTAATTTTCCTTGTATTTTCCTAGGTGTCAGGGGTCCGCGAACGGACTTACTGCACAACCTAACAGTTTCTGTCTGATAAGGTGCACTTAATCTACGCCGCCTTCTGCCATTTCTGATAACTAAATTGCGGACCTATATTTAAGATAAATATTGTCTGACATCAATTACGAAAGATAAGGAACCAAATATTTCCTTTGCTGCTTTAGTCATTTTAGCAAGTTGCTCTTTTCAATGTTTCAAATTTCACTTGTCTCCACATTCTCGTCGAAGATATGCAAAGTTCATAACATGTTTCCTCATTCATATCTATTTTATGCGTCGAATGCACAGTTGTACATATCCTTCAAGAATGTTCAAATACGAACCACATTAGAAGCGAATAAAAAATTGTAAACAAATTAAGAAATGCACTCGATGACAAAGAACTCGAAATTGCAATAATTTCGTTCATTACTGACATGTCGTAATATAATTTAATAATAATTTTATAACTCTTCAGCATGAACAACCCGCGAACAGATAGTCAAATATTAATCTGACTATAAACTAATTAAAAAAAAGTAAACATGTAAGGCGATTAGACACAATTCTATCTTCCTTAGTTTTGGTTGAAAGCTTTATAGACTCACATCAAGACAAGTACAGTAATAAAAGAAACTCTGTAGTCAAGTTATTGACTACTTCATAAAACAACTGACGTTAACTTATATAAATAATTGCATCGAATAAATGGTGGACGTCTGTGCAAACAATTGAATGTAATTTTAAAATACTTCTCGCATAGTGCTGCCCAAGCAGTGTATTTAACCCTACCGACTACTACCAATATTCGGCCATGAACATTTTTATATTTCCCTAACATTAGCATTATAGAAAAATTATTAATATAAAATTTAAATAATATTTATTTGATCTATTCTATTTATTTTATTCATCGCGAAAGGTATATTTAAAATGTTAAATATACCTAAAATATTAAATATACCTTATATAAATATTTAAAACATTATATAATAATACCTCAATAATAGACAGCAAATTATTAGTTGCCGTAACAATCGATTCACAGGCACCGGTCGGTAAAGTATTAACACCACGTCATGGGTCGATACGTTAATAATTGCGATCAGGTTCGTTTGTTTCCAACCGTCGAAGCATTCTCTGAAAAAAAGACGTTAGGCTCTGGCAAGACGCAAATCGAGGGGGCCCCCTACAGGTGCGACTCAAGAAAGACACGCACAGTGGCCACCCCCCCGGCACTCGGGACACGAGCCGCCACTTTCTTAACGGACTCCCCGCGATTACTTTCTTCTTGTCGAGCGTCCGTTGCGCGCCCTTATCTAGCGGACCATCGTCGGGCTTCGTTTCTTCGTCGGATGTAACGGTTTTACCAGTTTCCCGCTGACCACTCGCTAAATATTGGAGCGATTACAGCTCGCGCGCTGCTTGAAGTTAGGAAAGTTTGGCGCTGTAAATTTTACCGGCTGTTTAGCAACTTTTACCGACACAACGTGCTTCGAGAAGTTTGTAAGGTTTTAATACGCACGGCTATACACGGCTCCGTAACTATTAAGCGTTTTAAATTTGTTGGACGCTCGGCGTAGATGAAAACGTTGCACTTCCGCGCGGCGTGCGATTTTTAATTTACATATCTCAAGCATCTAATTTAAACAGAGTCTCGGAAATCGTGGGTATCATCGATCAATCGTAGCTCGTTTCCAGTTATTCGAAGCACAATTTTCCTAATAAAATTTGTTACGGAGACTACGTTCGTTTTTATCGAATTCATAAACAAATTCGAATTCGTAATACTAGTATCATCGAAAACACAGCGAGAGTATAAAACGCTGAAATGTTTCCAAATCTTCGAATAAGTACACGGTAACAAATTGTCATCGCGCGTTTCGATATGGTCGCTGTTAATTTGTTCACAATGTATTTCCATTATGAAATTGAAAGGCAGTATAAATACGAAAGTCTCGGACCGTGGATTAATGAAAATAAATAATTCAATACGCATTAACATTTTCAATGAGGGAGATAATTCATCCGCAGCTAAATCGAATTCCGTTGTGCTACGCGGATTTGTTGGAGTTTTAGAATTTGTTCTCGTACCTTATCGATTTCCTTACGTGTACGAGGGAGAGATAATTTTTAAACAGCGATGAACAGCAATCGGACACCGGCGGCAGATTAATATTCAAACAAATAAATATTTATTTAGCAATCAAACAGCAACAGGTAGCAATGTAATTAAAGCGCGCAGTTTAAACATTATTTTAACAACGCTTCCCGCCGCTGACAGATATGCGATAATTATTGATGGCAATTAGAGGGCGTGCGGTAATGCGGGATTATGTGGATTTATAATGTAATTAATAGCGGCGCAGAAATATTAGTTTTTCTGTGCCGATCGAAACAGCGAGAGTAAATTTTACTGAAATAACGTGCTCATTCTAGCCCGTAAATCGGGACTCCATCGGCCGACCTCGTTGGCTTTTCACTTGTTGACTAATTCATTGTTTCATCGAAGCTTCGATGAGCCGTGCCGGTGTGACGCAACAAATAATGGGATCATTAAGTTATAAGTTCATTAGGGTTTCGAACATTCGACTTTATCCCCAACGGTTTTTGTACCGGTTAGTATCGTGAGTGTTTAACGTGGGCTTTCGCACGATATTTTCGTTGATATTCGAACCAATATTAATAAATCTTCGTTATGTGCCACAAGATAAATTGAAACAAAGGAAAGAGAATCTAGACAAACGAAGAACAATACGTACAAAAGAGTTAATTTAAACGAAAGTGCACGGTGAACTAAAATTTCGAAGATAAATTTTTAATCCATTCTTATCATCCAGAAATTCTTGGAAATTATTAGAAGCAAATCGATCCATTGATTAATAACTCACAAAAATCGTGGATGTAGATTTTTTTATAATAATTTTGACGTACCGTAAAATCGTTCATTATTTCTTAATATCGCTTCTTTTCGCGATACGTTCAACTTGGCAGTAGAAATTCGCTGATTAACGTTCAACTTTTGCAATACCATGCATAGAGTCAATCTGAACGATGTCGCTAAATGTATTCTCGAGAATTTTTAGTTTATTTCTGGTCATAAAATAGAAACATATATGTAAAATACTGCAATGAAAAGCGAAGCTGAAATAAAACGCTACTAACGTGTGCAATATTGCGATTCGGTTTTATACAAAAATTATACTACAGGAAAAGCTGAAGAATCAAATACTACCAAGACGAATATTATAACTAATACACCTTCAAAAAGTGATTTTATTCACGTGAAGTACATTTCAAGCTGAAATATATTTTTCTGATAGAATCTCGCTGAACGATGCGTCTTCGTTTCAATTAAACGTTACAATTTCCTTCCCTTTTTAAAATTAATTCAGGAAATTTTATGTTTCCTCATTTATGACGATTACAAGACGTAGCAAATAAGCGCAATTATTTCCTCCATTAAGCCATTTCAATAAGTTAAAATTAATATATCGACATAGTTTCTTTGAGTCTTTTCACTATTTTAAATTTCAGCATCAGAAATGCGTAAAATCTATAATTTAAATATAACAATTAAATCAGTAGTGTTATACTATACTAACAGTGTTGTACTATTTTCATTTTATCGAAGCTGTTGAAAGAATAAATATATTTTTATTGGGCACGAGGTTTGTGCAATCGGTGCAGACAATTTTTCTATCGCATTAAAACGGTATTAATCGCAAAGGCCTAGATCGCGGATAAATTGCGATTGCAAACGTGATTACGAGATCACGCAGGCATTGTCGAACTTATCGTTCGACCTGTGACTTACGTACGTTAAGTCTGGTTCGTTAAGTCCGCCGTGGCAGCGATAAATTATCGAATGCTTCTATTTCGAGGAAACGGCGAGCGCGGTTAATCTTGATACTCGACATCTTCGCATGAATCTTGCGAGTAGGAACGATGGAGCGACTAAGTAATTGTATACGGAAGTGTAATGGCGTGATGGCCGGTATGATAATTAAAGGGCGTGACGGCCGGGGGATATACACGCACGACACGTTCACCAATGCGGGCGAGTTTTACATGAACAGAAGCGAAATTCGTTCGTGCACATGAAATCCTTCTATCGCGGCCAGGACAAAGGAAAGAACGGCCGGACAAAGTGGTTCTTCCTGTAGCTGCCATTGTTAAAAATTAACATCTCTTTTCGAACGAAATGGCCACGTTTGATTTCACCCTTTTTTCGGGAACGGGCGTATTCTCGCGTCGAACGCGATGCCGAAACACATTCTGCTCTGTGAACCTAAGCGACAGCAAACGAATCCAGATAATTTCCATGTTCTATTATATTCGCTATTGTTTTCGCAGCGGTTCGAAAAACTTGTGAAAATACAGATATTAAGGATTTTAATGGCTGTAGAAGACATCTCATTGTGAACGCTGATTTTTCATATATTCACATGGCAACTGTTATTCGATTTTTATATTCTGATTAGTGTTTTACCATTGTCCAGTAATTTCCTTATTCGATAGTTCCTCAGGATCTGGTACATTCTTTTCCTCGACGAGGACCATAGTGAAAAGATGCAAAGATATTTCTCACGATCATTCTAAGACTCTTGGAACTAGACTGCGGATGTTTATGCAGAATATAAGTTTTCTTCCTCGCTTGCAATAAACTCGAGTGAAATTGAAGGTTATTTGGTTTTACGGTAGATTTATTAGGATGAAAATAATGTAACAATATTTTAAAATTCTTATAATGTTTCTACCGTTTTGTAACACAAGCTGATGATAATTATATTCTAATTATGATATAGTCAATTGTAAGACATCTAAGCCCTCGAAATTAATGCGACCACGCTAACATAAATAAAATTGTAATAATAATAATAATAAAATTCGAAGGAATAGTTCACCTGACCATATTCAGAGCAAGCGTTAATGTTATTTAAAATGGTTAACTACCAAAACGGCGAAGCTACCAGTAACGATCCACTGTCATCGCAGTAATGGCACAGGTCAGAACAGTTGCAAATAATCCATTTCTAGCTTAATAAGAGATGATTATTATCAGATCGGTGTGCGCGTTCAATTGTAGAAACAATCGGAACGGTCTCCCTATTCTTTTACCCCTTGTTCCGTTTCTCGCTTTCGCGTTCATTCATTTCCGCGTTTTCACACTGACAACGCGGAAGCCCTTTGCTCCCTTGCCGATGCGGAATCCTCTCGTTTCGAAAGGCCCTCGTCGCACAAAAATATAAAATAACGCCGGATGCGTTGCGCATTCTGCAGGTGTCTTTTATGTTCTCATTACCGGCCCGAAATAAATGACTACGCAGGACAAAGTGAACGTCACCGTTCCGTCCGTTTCGCGCATAATTCATACAGTTTTAACAACGAAATGGCTGGCTGAGACGCGAAACGCTGCCGGGATCTTAGGCTAATTAACACCGCGATTTACTCGCGGTCGTTCACCGTGTCGAGATTATTTACTTATTGCTCCCAACATTGTAAACTCGCGCGGATCTAACTCGTGATCAACGAAATAATCACGTACTCGTCGATATATAATTATGATTACAGAGACATTACGCATTTACAGTTTCGTTTCGCCTTTTGTTTTTTACCATAAAATCGTACATGTATAAATTAGTTGTTAAATACGAATTGGAAGTTAAAAATTGAGTAGAAATTGATATCTAGACACCACTGTCCGATGTAGCGTAAAATACGATTTTGCGTTACATTCAATTAAAATACGTATTTATTAATTTCATTATTAATCTAGAGATGCAAAAACAATTTCGTTATATTTTCATGAAAACTGGAATTCCTAAAAGCTTCCTACCTCGACGGTAACACATAGGAATTAAACAACACTTTGTTTTGCTTCCTTAACTCTGACTGAAAATAATGTCACGGTGTCTTTAAATCCTTTTGACGCAACTAACGTTTCGCGTATCACGCACTCTCGTCGCGAGTGCATGAAACTTGCAGCTATAATTATCGAGTATGTATAGTCTTAGAGTAACAAAGCTTCGTTCGGAATCGTACCACGATTGGATCCCAAGCTATCGATTCTTACGCACAATACGAGAATCTTCTGTGCAACGGCTGCAAGGGTTGGATATCGTCGGGGTTGAAGATTCCAATCAAGATACGCCACTTGCTTCGAAACTACGCTATCTTAGAACGGCGTTATCAAGAAGGGACCATCTTTATACGCAATAACCTTCGAAACTCGCTGTATTCACAATCTAACAGATATTCGAGTAACAGTTGCGGAGTTTGGCAAGAGTTCCCCGAAAATACTCGGATATTCACTCAGCGAAGCAACAATTACCGTCGATGCCGTCGATAGCTACGATGTACGATGGAGCTAGTAAGCAGTTTGTCGCTTTAAAGCGTGAGAAACGAACGGAAAACTTTGGTAGTATTATCCGCGCTATGTGGAGATTATACGAAAATAATTTACGTCCCATCCAAATCTGACGTGTCTGTGGATGCAGAAGATGAACGAAGGGATTCGGACAAATTGATTTTCCACAAAATGTTTGACATGGATATAAGAATATGATTATTCGCTTTCTGTAAAATAAACTAGTTTAATAACAGAAGCTTAATAAAATGTCTGTACCTCGGAAAGAGGCTGTTATTTGGGAATTTGTTACGATCTTGTTACAGAAATATAATATTATTATTATAATTAGATTCTTTTGTACTTTAAATTAGGTACTACACTCTAGTATTAAATTAAATACTTAAATTTCTAGTATGAAATTAAATACTTGCGTGAGAATAATGTCCATTAACCTTTTAAAAAAAAAACTAAAAAATCGCGTTGCTTTGAGATTCGTCAATAGGTCAATTCAAATTGTGTCGAATAAATATTTATCTAAGATAATTATTTAAAGTATTTTATTCGAATAAGCTATCTGAATAGAGATTATAAAATTATTCGAATATTATTTTCACGTAATTTTATAAAAATATATTTATACGAATGCATTAAGGTTCAGACCAAGTTCAACTAGTTACAAAATTATAAAATTCTCGTTTTCTTTCCCTGCATCCATAAAAAGATTATTTAATTATAAATCAATGATTAATCCATCAAAAAGTAACACATTTTCCGATGCAACATTTAAAAAAAGGAATATGGAAAAAAGTAAATCGATAAACTATGAAAAAAACGCTTTACATTCTATTATTTTTATTCGATTACTTTCCGTCCGAATTCCTGTGTTAATAGATTCTTATCCGTCTAAAATCTTACTTTAATAAATTCCCAACTCCGAAATGAAATCTCAAGATTCGTCTTGCTATATTGCAACCAAACTTGCGTTATTCTTTCAAGGAACGATACATGAAAACAAACTAGAATGCGATCTTTTCATAATTTCATTAATAGCAGTGGCGGTCCCCGGAAATTTCTCAATTCCGCATAAATAGCTGATCGCATTAAATGGAACAGTTTGTAGATCAACAGGAAAGATGAGCGTGGAGGGTAAAATGAAGCAGTATTCATGGCGAACAGAGCGGATCGACGTTAAAAAATAATCTGTCACCGGTTGATTAACTTGCGCATTAAATTTGCAGTGAAAATTCCTTTCGCCGCGTCCGATCTCACCGGGCATTTCATATTTATGCTGATTACCCGGAAACACTTTGTCATTACATTCATTGATACCGCGACCGATTTGATAACGCGACCGGCGCGGCGCGGGGCGTCGCCGTCATGTAATTGTTTCGACGACCGCGAATATTTTGTTATTCCCCAAAAGCGACCGGCGCGACACCCGCCGCCGATTGATTCGTCGTATGTGGGACTAGCGTGGATATGCTCGCTTTAATGCGCGCGAAAAAAGGGGAGGGAAATAAACCGATATACATATATAAGAGAACCGCGGCGCACGCCGGGAAAGTGTCGCCGACACGCGCCCGTACAATGAGATATTAATACTCCCATTTGATTTTGATTTCCTGGAAAAACATTCGATGAAGATAAAATTACCGGTAACAACGGTACGCCGTCACAATAAATCAACCGCGTACGCATATTAGCGGTATATCGAGTGAAAGTCGAACATTCCGATTTCAATGCAGCTCGTACCGTGCACACCTCTCGTCTTTCGAATGTCTTCGATCGCTATGCCCGGACGGATATTTCAGCTACTTACAATCTCAGAAAAATTATCTTTAACAAATTGTGCAAACTAAATTTGCACGCTAAGTTTCAAGAATATGGTTTGCAAGAGTTTGGGCATTTCTTCGTACATTTCGTGTTTA
>CM052148.1:10939542-11002117 GCA_028455555.1 Augochlorella aurata | reverse complement strand
CACTACGTTTTACAAAATTGGTGATCAGAAAAATTAGAAAAATTAGAAAAATTTAAAGCAATTTATTTAATAAAGTACAGAGTACCATGTAATTGGTGTAACATTTGAATAACAATTGAATAACAATTTTTTCATTTAAGACTTCGTTTTCGAAAAAGGTTGAGATCAATTTTATTTAATTTTAGATAAATTTTATTAATATTGATGGCGATGATGTCCACGATGTCTGACAGATAATTGCGCTCTTCTAAAGTATTGTTTTGCAATTTCAGCTTTTCAAAGGCTATGATAATTGTTTCTTTACCTGTTCAGTATTCGGTATTTCGTCAGTATAGACGATAGACTTAACCAGTATTGCCTAGGTCCAGTGTGACTTCAGTGCTTTTTGTGGTGAAGGGACTTGCTAACAGAAGCACTTCGTTATCCCCTCTACCACAGAAAGCACTGAAATTGCACCGAATCTAACAACACTTAATTTAACCCTCTGTCGACGGTGGAAAGGTCAAATTTGACCGATGCGTTGAATGTTCACTTAAATGGCGACTGCTACAAATTAATGTATCCATGTCGTGTCCTCGCAGTTTAGTTTGAATCTCCGAGGAGAAAAGACGTATGTACATATAAGAAACACATAGCGTTTTGAAATTTTGACGATCCCGTATCGGTTTTATAGTATTATATTTTTAGATTTCATTTGCTATGTATGAAATTATATGTACAGGTAGCCCTCCTACAACACGGCATCTTATAACACGGTTTCGCTACAACACGATTCGTAAATTGCGGGAACGGTAATATAAACACGGTTTCGCTCTAACACGATAAGAAAATTGTAAAAACCTCTGTACAGCACTGTATGTACTTCTACAGCCGCGGCGAGGCTTGCCGTCTTCAAGATACAATGTTGCCACTGAGATGTTTACATTTCTTCTAGCTCAGTGAGTGAGACGAAAGTGTCTCACGCTGCTGGTCGGCAGTCTGCGTCGAGCCACGGTGCGTTAACACTTTGCCGTCCGGTGGCACGACGTTGGTGCCATGCGAAAACTATTGGGCAAGCCCCCGTGGCACTACGTTGCTGCCATGCGCTTACAATATACAATATACAATATACAATATACATTCAATATACGCTTGTTAGAAAAACAAAAAATTAGAAGAACAAATTTAATGTGTAAATCTTGTGGAGTCGCGTTACACCTCGGAGATTGCTTAGCTTCCCATCATTTAAAAGAAAAATACTAAGTATTCAAGAAAATATAAGTGAGTCAGTCCTATCGGCGCCAAACGAAAGAATCTCGATTAGATGTGCAGACGGCATAGTGTTAAAGAATAACTTTTTCGTCTTTATTAAATTAGAATTGCGTGAAATTAAAATAATATTTTTCGTTTTTTTTTGTTTTGTGTTGTACATACATTTATATTTTTAATAAAAATTAAGTTGTTTATATAGAATTAAAAAAAAAATTTGTTTTTAATAAATTTTCGGAACGTAACCCCCCTTTTTGTACTGTCTCTGGGTCTCATACAACACGGCATTTTCTAGGCACCTATCTACCGTGTTATAGGAGGGTTACCTGTATTTCTATATACATGTACCGAGCAGATTTTTAATGTCGTTTTCCAATGTCGAAATTTCCAATGGATCAAATTTATCCGATATTTTCGACCTACTCGATTGAACTACCAGTTGCACGACACTGTATAAAATGATGCACACACTGCGGATCTCTATGTAACATCAAAATTTCCTGCATAGATAACAAATTACTTAAAATCCAGAATGACGTATTCAGATGTCTGTCATCGACTAAACTTCCGATTCCCCCGCATTCCGCAGATCGTGAGGAAATTAGATATACTCGATCCGCCAGTGTGGAAATGCACGTTTACTCGATTGTGGTTAATAGAATAGCACACACGTCAAGAACGTCTTGTTAAATCGAGCAGCAAATTTTCCGTGCGGAATCGGCGCAGCACGGCGCGCACGGAGCGCATTGAAACCTCGGCACGGCCGCGCAGGCCAATAAGGAAAAATTGAAAGAGGGTTGATCGTATTGAAAACGGCAGGATGTGAAGTGGCCGAATTGCGTGTCTATTCAATAAACGTGTAACTCGGTGAATCGTAATCCTTTGTCAGTCAACGAGCCCAGCGGCCTTCACCCGCATCCCATTCGCGGAAAGTTTGCACGGGCATAACAGACGTGGAACGGGGTCGGGGACGGGCGTGCGGGGTTGTTGCGGGGACGGGTGCGGGAACGGGTTTGGCGCGTCGACGGCCTCCGATCGGAAGCATCGGAAGCACAAAATCCACGAATATTTCGTAGGAAGAGGTGACGAGCAACAGGCGTCTCGGTCGAAGGGCACGTGCGCTCGGGCTGCCTCAGAATCTTCGGTATTTGATCGGTATCGACGAGCACAATACGTGCGTGTATCCGTGTACACACGGCAGACGGCACGGAACGGAACTGAACGGCATGGCAGACGCGTGCGGGGGTGGAACACACCTCGTGCCCGGCCATGAACGTGGACGTGTGTTCCCGGCGAGAATGTGTTCGCTTGTGGCACGGGTAACAGGGTCACTGTGCCAGCAGGACACACTTTAGGGGTGTTGTGCACCCCCTCGCCACGCGATAATACGGATACGCAGTGGCAAACGGTTGATCATATTGTCAAGTTCGATCGATCAATCCCGTTCGACTACTTCGCAATGGACTCGGTTTAGTATCCATAAACGTGGCTGTCACGGTTTCACGCCGGACTATTGGCGACCACCGTGAGAAAACCGCCCTTGAGGAAAGGAGAAAATAAAGTTACGATCGTTGGAACCTCTATGCGACTGACCCCGCGATTTCTTTTGCGAGAAAAAATGTCTTCCACTCAACTCGATCTATTTTTAATTGTAAACAGTTCTTCTCGCTGTCACAGCAATTGGAACCTTTACGTCTTTTTAAATAATGTTTTCATAGTAGATCTGGAACCGTCTTCTAATATGCCAGCAACGAGTCTAGCTTAACTAGTAACGATAATTAGAAATCGGATAAATAAAGTTTGTAAATTTTTGCTTTGCAATTGTAACAACTGTGGAAACAGCTGACATTGTTTAACTAATTTTTACCGAATGTGTAAATAAAAATCAAAGTTTGTAGCGTTAGAAACAGCACGAGCAGATGGAAGACTAGCTACAAAGAATTTTCTGAGTTGCCGTGTTTGGACTGAATAAGCGAAGGTTTTCAAGGCTTTAATTTTTCTGTTCTGTAAAGAGTTCTGTAACGAATTGTTCTTGAAATCTTGAATTACGCCACTGAAACACTTTTAATCTTCATTTCAGATAACGATTTCGGTACTATTTAAACAACCCATGGGTTCGGCATAAATGTTTTATCAGAATTTTGAAAGCGTAAATGCATATAACGATTGAATGAAATGAAATGAAATTGAATTAAATGAAATGTTATAGAATATCCAGGCATATTCCATTCACGATCGTATTCCAATATAATTAATACTTCGAGGTTACCCCGAATGTAAAAGGTTAGCACGCGCATTTTTCTAAGTAATTGATTATTACGTTTCGAATCGATTGAGAAATGTAAGAGGTGATTCCATCGGTTGTTTCCCAATTCGTTAGGATATTTTTAAAATAATTTGATCCCTTCTTTCTGTGCGAATTAATAATCCCGTTGCGGATACGATCGTGTTTGTCTACACGTTAGTGTTGTATAAATTCATTGTTGAACTCGGCGAGATGATCTAGAATTTTGAGACACTTGGGTCGTTAAAATGCTTACACTTTCCACTCCCTGTGTTTCATTAATTATGTCAGCTTGAGGTGGATTTGAAAAGTCGCCTCTCGCGTGACAAAGGTAGGGTGTGGTTGTCATCCGGTTAGTCGACGGATACTTGATATTAAGACGTCACGCTCCCAACGCTTACATAAAACCTGCGGTGAGTTGCCGTTTCATTTACCCAGCGAAGGTGGATAATTTGTTTGATTAGTTTTGAAATTTCAACCCCGTCATTGTATAATTAGAGTCGCTTTAATGGCCAATCGTCTCGTGTAATCGGGAGAAGTAAACGATTCAGAATCCTGTCCTCCATTCGTAGGTCAACGAAATTATTTATTTAGTTGGACAATTGGTCTGGAGCTCTTGAAATATCAAGAGTTGCTCCGAGTTGATGAATTAGATATTCGAAATGCAGTATTGACTATTTATTAATTATACTGATTTTCATCTTCCTTTCAAAAAATAATTGTGATAGACAACTGTCTATCGACAACAGTATTGCACGCGCAGTATTATATCTAATGCATATATTTTTAACTAACAAATTACAATGATAATTGAACCATGTGTTTGGAGAGATATGAATAATCAATATAACAATAGAGCCAAATTTTCTATTGAGGAAATTAATTTAGTTGCGATTGTATTCATAATAGGTTGTGCTACACGAACATGTCCTTAGTAGTTGTTAATGATATACATGTTTCCAGATCTGTTTATACTGCTGCATCGTAAACATTTCTATATTATATTGTACTCTCTAAATAAACAAATCAGGATATTGCAAAGTTTTTGCTTCGGTTGGTAATAATTAATGTGACAATTATTTATTTCGCACTAATATTACGAGATATACAAATGTGTAACAAGTGTTTGCTAATGTTAAATTTCAGTAGATAACAATTATGTAACAAGTAATTCTTTGACTATAATTAAATATTTCGGAATATGCGGAACGTGTGTAAACATGTAGTTGGTGTTTTGAAATGTTAACTTGATATTGCATATTAGTTACTGTGAAGTAACAAATGCATTTTTTTAAATTTTCATCATAGGCTCAGATAAAAAGTAACAAAAACGAGAGTTTTTCAATATTTTTTATTCCACATAATAGCAGAATTAGAAAAAAATTAATAATATTTACAAGAAAAAGTCAAGTCGTTTAGACCAGTTTTTAAAAATTATACTGTAGTTTCTATAGTTCATTATAAAAAATTATATTACAGTACCTTACTGTAAATTAACAAAGCAGAATAAAGGACAGCGCATCATTATAAAAATGTATCAAATAGAAATGCAGAGGCATACTTAATATTATTTATAATAATTATATAAAATCTATTTGAAATCAAAATTTTAATTTAAACTTCTAGATAGACTGTGGATTTAATGCGTTTATGACAATGTTAGGTAGTTGATATCTAAAATAGTAGAAAGTTCAAAAAAATTTTGGCATATCAATGTATTATTTTCAAATCTGTTAAACTGATTACAAAAAGACTGAATTCGTTATTTAGTTTCCAGTTCTTGCGATTGGTGCAGACAATTTTTATCTTGCATAAAAATCTGCAACCTACTCAAGGAAAACATGCAATTAAAGCTTCGCTGTTTATAAATTATTCGAGTATGCGTTGATATAAAAAATACCCGATCTTCTTACCCATAACAATTTATTCCGCCCAACAGTCGTTAAAATGACTGTTAAAAACGAAAATTGTGCTGGCACCTGCGGTGGAAATAACAGCGAAGAAGAAAGGTTTCGTCATCTGGTCTTGTAGAAACGTCTCTCGAAGTACCGCATCAGAATCGATGAACGCGACTTCAGTTTATTCCCCGAGAGAATCCTGAAAGGTCGGTGAAATATTCGCGTGCGAGCGCCGCGTTTTCCCGGTGATCACGGATGGACGGTAGGCATGATCTTAAAGGAAGGCCTGCGGGAGGTTCGGAAATCGGATTGAGCCTAGGTTTTCGGCGGGATCGCATGAAAGGCGTACGCCGAAACGGGGTTCGGAGGGAAGACAATTCACGGGCTTAGCCGCGTAATAAGAGACCAGTGTTTTTGGCTCGGCATGGGACGATGTTGTCCGGCCGCTGGATCACCGTGCACAGGGGGGTTGAACGTAGGTGGAACGTGGGATGAGAGTGTCCAGTGACGATGGGTCGCCATGGTAACCGACTGCACCACCTAGCCACCCTGTGCATCCCTCACGGCTGCAGTTTGAGTTTGCGAGCGGAACTGCATCCTGCAGAATGAGGGTGGGGTGACGTCGGAGGGACCCTGAATTTCGGTGGATAAGTACGGTGCTAGCAGGCACGGCCAGGTGCTGGTGGAGGGAGCGAACGGATCGGGGGAACGGACAGTCACCCCTTGCGAATCTATGTCTAATGATTATCGCGTATCCTCAGACCGTCCGGCCCCCATGAAAATTCAAACTTTTGCATTCATTAAAAATGTCAGTGTTTCCCCTGCTAGGTTGGATCTCTCTTTTGCCGGGGTAAAAGATCGAGCAAGAGGAGATCGAGACCGGGGAGGCTCCTGGAACGCGGAATAATTCACCATGATAAAATCGTTCGGCTTCGTTTCAACGATCGCCGCCGCCCACGCACGGGGAAGAATGCGAATTTTTATCTGGGCGTCGGGCTGCGCCGCACCGCGCCGTTACGGACAGACAAGTAATATAGGAGACTCTTCATTATCGGAACGTTTTGCTGTTAGAAATCGTTGCTCGGACGGGACAAGCCAACACGTCTGCCGGCATGAACTTTTACTCGATCTTCAGGGGCCAATTGTTTGTTCCATGAGGGTGAAGTTTACTGATTATGTGATTACGATTATGGATACGATGATTTTATTCTGAACACGTATTTAATATTGATGCGATAATGTATTTTATCTATTTTGGAATATTCATCCTCCCGTGATGTCTCTATTTTTTGTCATTTGCAAAAATTGTATAATCTAAATCATTGTTTAACCTTTTGTGGTTCAATGTGGACGTATTGATTAATCATTTACTTTATAAAAGATGAAGATAAATTGTTCACTTTTCTCATCATTTAAGTCTTCGATAAATTATCTAGTTCTTCAAGGAAAATATTGTTAGAATTTCAGAAAATCTATGTCGCGTAGGATTGAAGTTCAGCGATTATTCTTCAAAGTCCGGTAATCATTGGAAGCATTCACAAGACATTGATCTAAAATACGCGTAAGATAAATATTGGAATTAAAATCGAAATTGGACCAATAAAGTGAATGAAAACATCAGGGAAATTGTATTAACGGTATTTAAATATTTGGAAGAATAAAAGTCTATCAAAAACGTTCAGTCAAGAGTATACAAAATGAAATTTACACGTGTGAGCGTTATGAACGTTGTCGATGTTTTATGAAAACGTAGAGTAATTTAAAGACTGCGGATGTTCGTGCATTTGTGGCGTATGCAAATTTCTAATGCACAAGAAGCCGTGTTTGCTAATAAAATTAAATAACATTCTTCCTAGTTTCTGCCATATAAAATCTCTTCAACAAACAACCAAATTTTGTGACAATGTGAATTTTATTTCTCAAACCTGAAGTTTCATTTACTAGACATAAATACTAGAACATTAGCGAATAAACAAAACAATCTGGATATTTTCAATCTGTTGCATGCATAATGAACTGTCTCTACTAGTCTGTTTAGGAATAAAAAGAAAAAAAATAAATGTTTCAACAAAATCCGCGGAATTTCGTGAAAATTATACTTCAACACTTTACCGTTCGGCAGCCTATAAATCGGCTTTTTCCGCGTGTCGATAACCTGTGAATCGGTTGTTATGGTAACCAATAATTTGTTATCTATTATTGAGATAAAAGCGATAATATTATTATATAATTTTTTAAATAAAAATAAAGTAAATATTGTTTACTGCCAATGTTATGAAAATATAAAAATGTTTAATTATCCTATAATAATGTTTACAACCTTTTCTATTAATACGTTACATTAATCATTTTCACGAGACCACAGAAAATAGCAAAACATTCGTCAACCAATCGAGCTCATAAATAGCACACAATTAACCATAAAATCTAGTTTCATAGTTTCGCCAATCTAGAGGGCAATTATGATCGCACAAAGGACGATAGTTTCGCATAAGTTCTGAACGGCCAGGAGCTTACCGGTGCATACGTGGATCGACAACGGTGGCGGGTGCGCTCTTTATGGAATTAATAAAATATTCACTCGGCAGACGGACGGCAAAGTAAGGCATATAATAATTTTCTGGCACGCCACCTTGTGTGTTGTCTCCGTCGCCACGGGCCGTACGTGACCACTATCGCGGAATCAGATCAGAAAATGGCGCAAACTCCGATAAATAAGATAAATAATGTAACGCGCCTTCCGTACAGGACGGCCCATTCCTGCGAAAAACTTTGAAAGTCGCGTGCACGTCCATCAGTGCCAAGCCCTAATGCCGTGTTTCGCGTAAAATGGCCACCGCCGATTGGCCTCGTTCAAGGAGATTCACTCTGGAACATCCATTATTGGACTGCTTTCGCCATGGAGTAAAAGTCGTTACTCCTCTATCATCCCGATCGACTGCGTAAATTGCCGTTGGTCTAGTTTCCTTCGTGCCGTTTACTTCGATGATTGCAATACTTTCGGGCTAATCGGATCATGCGGCGACGACTGTCCTTTCCGATGTAAGTTTAGGCAACGCGCGACGGCCGGTTCCGATAAAGTAAGCTGTAAACATTCGTCCGAAGTGATTTAATCGTAGATGAAAATAGTTAAATATGAAGTACCATTTTCTGAATGCCACCCTCACAAAATCGATTCTGAGAAACAAAAAACCTGGAAGTGAAATTAAGGAAGACAATTCGAACTATCGTGGAAACTGCAATTATTTTAGAAACAGGATCGCTCTGTCGTTAAATTTAGTAGCCACGCGGTTAATTCCAAAGAAAGAGTAAGTTGACGGGGAGACGAGGACTTCCGATGTCCTTGCGTCTAAGGAGCTAAGCCGCAAACTATGAATTCATGCAAATCGAGATAAGACTGGCAAGTTTCTATGACCTCGGATGCCTCTGATGGCCGTTCGGGTTGCCGGCTGGCTTACAGTTCATGTCCTTCGGGCTAAATAGGCTAGCTAAACGGCCCGTACTAACCTCAGACTTAACCGACTGTTAAGTTCGATTTGAGTTACTCCGAAGACCGAGGCCTGTGTAATCCGTAAGATCCTAGGGAAGTGCGGTGGGCTTGCTATGCGCGCCGTCACGCAGCAGCTCCGGAGGAAGTCCGGTCCACGGACAGGTTTGAATCGAAATCTTGTAGTATGACAGATGGTGACGGGACAACTGTAGACATCGGGGAAAGCAGATTCCACGAGGCATAACGAGAATCTCTTACATATCAAATCAACACGTGTCTCCGCCTGCTGCATACTTCAGCCCAACCAGGTGAATATATTAAACATAATTATGTTTCCTAGAACTTTTCTAGCATAGCAATTTTTTAAAATTTATTAAAGCGATATTAAAGTGATGTTTGCACGTGGTCTAGACAACGAAATTCAATTCGATTGGTAAACGCTGGACGAAGCTAATATTGTTATCATTTGCTACTTTGCATTTTTGCAACTGGTGAGGGATGATACAGAATATAGATGTGCTAAAATATTATTCATCGTCTAATGTTGGTGCGTAGCATATTTATGCTACTAAGCATTATTATCCGATATTTATGAGTTTTCATCGAAGAAGTAAAGCGTCGCTTCTTAATCGTCATAAAGTGAGCTGATATGGTTATAGATGGTCCGTATATAAATCTTCCTTGTTTTGGTTGGGAGTACTCTGATTCACACAAATGCTTTTTGCGGAAAACAAATTGGCTTAAACAAGTTGTCCGAATAATGGAAACCCAATTTGAAATGCTTGCACAAGGTAAAGCAGTATAGATCCCTGTGGACTTATAATATGCACATCCATGGGACAGTCAGAATCCTCAGCACTGTGACGATTAATTAACAAAAAAGATGTGTATAAATGTTCGACTCGACAAAGGAGCAGTCGATATTAAATTGTTAACTTGTAGTTTGATAGAATTTTATTTTGCACAAACTTCATCGGAAGAATTCATAAAAGCATAATCATTCTACTTAATTTCAAACTTTTTAACACTAGAACTACCGAGCCCTAAACGTGACTAGTATATAACAACGACAACGTTGAATTTATTTAAACTTTCTACGATTTTTATTACAATATGTACTTCAACGAAGAAGTCAAAATTTTCAACAAAAACATTTTGTTGAAATTTGACTGATCATTTTGACTGCTTTGGTAGTTCTAGTGTTAAATTCATCTGCAGAAGTATAAAATGCGTGGCCTTTCACGAGTTATTCATTGCGATTAATGAACAGTATATACAGTTGAAAAGTTAATATAATATTAATATAATATAAAAACTATAAAAAGTTATTTGAAAAATGAAGGCTGAAATTAAAAATTATTTAAAAAGTAACTATAGAACAGAAATGAAACATGTTTAATATCTTTTCATTCTGAATGTAATTAACATACCTTAATCATTATAGGCTCAATTACAAATCACATTTTTTTCATTTCAGACCTATCGAAGAGCTTCTGCCACTTCTCCAAGTGACAAAAATCCGACGGAGTATCAGATTCTCGCAGAAAAACTTGCACGCTAGCGCAGTGCTAGCCTGGATTCCAAGTAGTTTCTGCTGGCGCACGACACGGAGATAGGATCTCCGTTAATATTCCAGTACGCAGTTAATTATCGCGATCAGTAGAGGAACCAGCCGACATCGGATTGGGTCTCAGGGAAATAACGAATGCAAGGAATCAATTCCGCCACAAAGATAGCCTCTTACACGGTCGCGTGTACGGGTGTGCGTGTGCGTAACACGTATCCCGAACAGGACTCGACTTGGCGAGCGATAAGATCAGTCGCGTGAGCCGACTCAGGGGTAGTGTGCCCCAAATGGCTAGTCTCATTTCCCTCTTCTCTAAGTAGTTTGGTATTTGTATTGCCGGCCGTGTAGTCGCTTCGATCCTCTATCATCACCCCCATCGATACAGTCTCGACTCCGCCGAGACTCACGTGTTCTCCTTCGAGCTCTTTATTTCTATTCCGTCGAATAAAACATACAGAGGAATTGTTTGCATTTTAATGTATAACGATTTATTAAAAGTCTATCAATGTTTCTGTATAGTAAGGATGAAATTTTTGAAGAAACGCTATAAAAAATGCTAACTCTCGAATTTAGCTATTAAAACAACCAAGCTATTATAATTGTTTAATCTTAGAACTCTCAAGGAGTGCGGGCTCGACGACCCACGAACCCAACAATGGGAAATTGAAAGGATTTCTTGTCTGCAAAAAAATATTCAAAATGAAATTTAGTACGTAAATCGATTTAATTTATCATTGTTAATCCTATGGATTCGACGAGCCTCCATCCGGTTAGGAATTCTAGAGTTAATGTTTAAAATGTTTCAATTTTAAATAATACACCTTGGCGGGTCTCAATACATTTTACAGCATACTTATGTAATGGGAAATACTTTAATTTGTGACAGTATTATGTTTATAATGTTTTACCGAAAAGGCTGGATTTTGGTCTGACAGTGAACGACTACTGGAAAGAGATGAACGTAGATGGTACCTAGAAGTAGATGAATCTGAAATGGAAGAGTATATTCGGTGTCGGAGCTTGTTAGTTCAACTAACGAAGCGTCGTGGGTGTTCGATCTGAAAATGCGCAGGACAACAGAAGATGAACTACCCTAGAAATATCAATAGAGTACAGTAGACTACCTGAACTGAATCTGTTCAACTGACCAATTAAAATCTCTGGTTGGTGGCTATTGATCCGGAACATGAGCAGCGTGCATTTTAATAGTGAATCACCACGCGACACGCAACAGTATCAGTGTGCCACTCTACCTCCTGGTGAAGCTCGTTGCAATGCTAACGGAACGTCGGGATCATTTTTCCGAAAAGACTCGGGCCGACAGTGGAGAACTTGAATGACAAGAAATGGAGATGTTTGATCACTGGAGAATCAGATGTTTGCAATAAGTTTTGGCTTTGACTGAAATCGAAAAGAAGTGTTAAAGCAAAAATAAAACTGTGAAATTTCATTTCATTTACAGTGATCATGTTACGATTTTATTTAGTTTTCGGCACGTTTGTTTATTTATATGGTCCTTAAGAAATGAAAATTATTTGAAAAGATACTGTATCATTTGAAAGATAATTCAGAGAACGTGTTAACTATTCTAGAGAATTTTGTCCATCGGAAACAAAAGTAAACAATTAATTTCTGGTGAAGAAGATGTAGAGCCTAGCTGTTACATTTTATTTTAGTGAATATAAAAAAATTCTTTATTTTTGTCACTATACACTGAAAAGATTTCTCTATGCGCTAATGTAAATATAAATACCAGAAGACACTCTGAAGGATAATAAATTCCTCCGTGTTGTGGTAACACTAAATTTAAAATTAAGCAAAAATGTCACAAAAACGATGAAACTGCATTAAGATAGACACTATTTTAATGAAATACTTCAAATATGCGTAGATTTATCTGTTCAAAAATAATCTACGATTCATTTCTTTGATATATCTATTGAACATAAAATAATAACAATAATAATAATAATAATAATAATAATAATAACAAAAATAGTAGCTAATAGTCACATATTTTGTTGAAATTATAAATACTTTCTTTAAATTGCTTAACCCAAGCATACATTACAATAGCAATAGTGAAAGGTGTAAATAAACACACTCATTTCATTACAGAGCTATACATTGTACGCGTTAGTTACTAGAACTCGATAAGTTTAGTATTAAGAAACATATGACTCCAGTTAAAAACTAAAAGTTGACCTTTGCAAGTCTGTGACGCGTCCACCGCCAGAACTCATCTGTCTAAACCATTCGCAAGACCTATCCAAATATATTTCTCAGATAAGGACATATTTCCCGAGGCAGTAAACCAGTTCTTTAACTCTGCAGGTCCATAATATATCCTCGCCGGTGAAGAGATGAGAGAGAATTGACTTCAGTTCATCAAGATTGGACAAACCATCCGCAGCGGGTTGGCGACTTACGGCGGGACACGACGCGGCGCGGCGGTGCGGTGCGGCGGTGTGGTGCGGCGTTTCAATTCCGCGCGGTCTCGATTATCCCCGAATTTCCCGCGGCCTTCCCGGCAAGTTAAGGAACAATTTCGCAAAAACTCGGCGTCAGTTTCATCAACGGATTCAGCGGTTAGGTGGGCGCGGCGCTTGCAGCAGCCAGCAGCTAGCGAGCATCAACCAGCAGCAGCAGCAGCGAGCAGCGCGCCAGGCCGACCCACACGCCGAAAATTCCGCATATTCTCCTTCGCGTCGGCCCTTGTCCTTCCACCCTGCCCGGGGAGTGGTTTTCGACCACGTGAATCCGGCGAACGAGTACCTGCCTGAAATCCTGACATCCTGACGTGGCAGTGCACCGGGCGTACTGAGAGGTGGCCGCTGCAGCGCAGCCTCTCCCGAGCTAAGCTCAGCACATTGCTGTGTGCCTACCGGCTTACCTCCGATAATGTTTTCATATTGTGCCCGCGAATGTTTACGGCGTGCCAGCCGCATTATCTCCTGCCTCCTTCTCGGTTGCCGCTTGTTCGCGGTTCTCCTCGGAGGCTGGGTGGCGGACTTAAGTCCTTTCGACGTTTTTCCAGATCGAAGAGAGAGAGGGAGAGGGAGAGAGCGAGAGAGAGACCTACTCACGTCCACCCTCGGCCCCCCGATGTGTGCCCTGAAGAGAGAAAGGGAGATGGAGCTTGCAGCCTCGTGTCGACCCCGGCCCTGTTTCTGATGCATCTGGTAACCGGCTCCTAAAGGCATTGTGCCGAAAACCTGTCTCTTGGCATCCGAGCTGCTTGCCACAGCTTCTCGCTCCTCGGTCGAACGAGAACGAGCTTAAAAGCAGTGGAGGACTCGGCTTGGCTCCCGGAAGAGAACTTGAAAGGAACCACGAAAAGGGACACTCGACTCGCGTCGAGTGCTTTCCTCGGCTTACCGTTTGTCTCCAGCACCGTTTCCTCTGTTCCTGCCCACCGCCTGAACGTTATATCTGCTGTTCTTTGCCGCCGCGACGCGACGCGACGCGACACGACGACGATTTCGGCTGCCAGCTTTCGCGCCGATTCGCTCACCTCCACTCGGGACCACCGACTCTCTCACCTACGGCTGTGCTTGCTTCTCCCCTACCCCCGATGTCTGCCGAAGCTGGATTAGCGACCGTGTGATTAGAGCTTTCGTGCTAATTTATATTCCGTTGTCGAGCTGTCCACGTTGATGTTCTTTGCTCTCCTGTGACGAGATAAACGACTGGGCTATCGGGGCGCTGGAAAAATTATAGCGCCGTCGCAGTGTTAATTTTCGAGTAATTCTGACGAGGTGGAAAGGACGACGCGATCGTGTTGATGATGAAATTGATTTCCGAGCGCTAGTTCTGGTTGTCGGAATATCACTGTCACTGATCGTTAAAAATGATTTGAACCGTCAATTTTGCGGCAAGAGGGGAGGGATGGTATGAAAGCTGAAGCTTCATTGTCTTTTAGAAACCAACGTGTCTATTCAAAGAAAAATTCTATTCTAACTTGAAACTGAAATGATTTTAACTGTGGCAGTGATGCAAGATTGTAAGTTTCTTTCCTTCTCGAATAATTTCAATTATCTGGAACTAATAAATTGATGTTCTGAAGTTCTCTTTTATCTCTTTACTACTTCAAAATTCACCTAATCACTTTTGCCATAAATGCATAAAGTCCGCAGTCTGGTAATAATTGAATAGATGATTAAAGATTCAATTTAATAAACAACTGTGAATTTAATAAACAACTATTTTATGCAATGTGTTGAATATAACTTATTGATTTTTAGAAAAAACGCACATGGATTTAATAAAAGTAACGTTTGGTATTTATATTAAAAGTTTCTTACTGGTGTCGCGTTAATTATCTAGGAATATTTTAACGATTTTCCACTGAAGTACCAGGTTATGTTTTATTTGAGAAACTCATGCAGTGCCTTCGAATACTCAAGTGCAACCCAAGAAACTATGTCGAATTTTTGAATGCGATGATAATTTATACAACCTAAGTTAGAGCTTAAGTCTTTTTGTAATCTTTATGTCAATAAATATTCGTGTAAAAAGACTGTGAAAACGTTTCTCTATGGAAAAAATGTATTATATCCGAACGCAGCTCCACAGTTAAGCAAATGTCTAATTAATTTATTGAAAAATTTGTTTAAAAAATCGGTGCTGCATAAATTTATGTTCCAAATTAAAAATACGAGTGGCTTTTTAACGTTCTTACTGAAGCCAATTTTGGGCTTGTTTAATACATTTTAATTATCGTAAATACGGATCCAAAAATTAGTACTTGAAACTAATGACTAAAGTTTCCAAAAATTCTGTTTTTGTACCTCATTAAGGCACTTATCGCATCACATTTAGCAATTAATTAAATCATCTCTTTTTGGAACGAAAGTTACGGAAACTCTAAAAACGGCTGTAACTTGTTCAAAAATTTCGAAAAATCATTACGGACGTTCATACATTTCTAGCGCTACCGGATAGAGGAAGTACGAATTGAAACGACATAACATCCTTACATTTTTTGGAACACAATAATTGTTTAAAAAAAATTCTTTGATCGTCAATGTTCGCTTTAAAAGATTATAGCGCAAAATAACCAATTTGCATTAAGGATTTATATGAAATATTTTCCTTTTGAACTGTCCGCATTGGTGCTACCTTTAAATTTGTATAATTCTTCAGTTTGTCAGGATAACGACGCTACAAAAATATTTGTCATCGGTTTGTAACTAACCCAATTCCCAGCAGGAATCGCCATAAAATTTCAATTAAGGTTTAAACCGAGGAGCAAACGAAGAGCAGAAATTTAATTTCCAGAGTAAAGGATGATCGTTAAGAAAGTGAAATATAATTGGGCGGAGCTTAGAATGGGCAGCGCGATAATGTTATTCGAAACTGAAGCGTTTCACGTGTGCGAGCGTGCGTCGTATCTAACTGTAAGACAGAAGGTGTTCCATAAAGTATGAGAGTACAACATATGGCAATTAAGCTGGAGCATGATAATGTATATCGAGCAAATATTTGTACGGTGACGCCTTTGCCTTCGATCCCTCAGATAGGATTTTTTCCACCTTATCAACGTGGCGCGATTAGAGATTGGGGAAAATTAAAATTAAGGGATCATCCCCGAAGAAAGTGGATAAAATACGATTGCCATATTAAAACAGATCTTAACCAGGATCGATTGTTTGCTTGTCGTATCAATCGATCTTATCAATTCAAGGCTGCGTGTAAAATGTCATCCCCGTATTAACACACACATACACACACACACACTTTGAATTAAGTAATTCTAGTAGGTCTTCTAAAAAGTTTATTCGAAACAGACGTTTTATTTTTCTAATAAAATTACTGTATCGAATGTGTTCTATGATAAAATTATTTTATTTAACTTCTACGTTAAAGTATTATAAAATAGCGTGATTTCATTTTACCTGTTAGCTGTAATTTATTATTTTACCTTATTCATAGCTTGTCAATATAGCAATTCTTGGCCTCATAAGTTATACATTTTGTACAGTGAAGTAAGTAATAATAATGAAAAGTAATGGTGGCATGCTGAGGTGCGATAGTATTTATATTATGAAAATGAATGAAGTTGAAGCAGGTTTTCACTTTCGTCACTTAACGGATATCTCAGCATGTCAAAGAACCTTTTGTATGCTCTCAGTTTCTGCAAATTGATCGTCCAGGTGCTTCTGGTATTTGCTGATCGCTGAGGAAGATAGTCTAATCCACACAAAGAATTGAACAGCACTCGGTCCATTTTTAATGGACAGCGAAAGGTTTAAAATGTCGTTTAACGCGGACGAAAAGCACCGTTTCATCTTTGTCCATTAGCGTTTCCGATTTAAGTACACCGTCTTTCAGTCGCGTGCCTCTTTTTTCGGACATTGGGCGTGTCTTTCACGGCGGAAAGAACTTTGTCTGAAAACCCCGGTGATGGTCAGGGAACAAAGACGACACGGTGTAAAAGAGTCGAGGCGCTTAACTTTAAGCTGAAGTTAATGAGATTGAAACGCGGCGGAAATATCGTATAACGAACACAAGAAGCTTTCAGTCTTTGAATCAAAGTCCGTCTACTTTTCGAAATTAGGTAGGCTCTTAAACGGTCGATAGGGTAATATTTCGATAGAAGAGACCGGCATTTCTTGGTCCGTGCAGCTTTTCTGCTCGAAACTTTTCCGATTCGTTCGCGGTTTATAAAAGCCTCGGGATGCTTATTTGTGTCATTGAATTATATTTCTATATTCTTTCTCAATTTTTTATTTAAAACTAGTTCTCGTAACTACTCTTGAAATTATTTTACGAGGTACGCCGACGTTGGTCTTCGTGAAGATGAATCTGAATCCCACTTTTGATGAATTATTTTATCTTAATCGAAGCAAAGAACGGATTCAAGCAATTAATTAGAAAATTCTTTACGCTGAAAATGAAATGGAAAATGCCACTAGAGTTTGTTAATATGCGTAGATGTTTTCCTGTAATTTAAGAATGTAGAATATTATTTTATGCATGGAGATCCACAGTCTATAACCTTAAATGAATTTTGAAATACCGCCAACTATTTTCGACTTATTAAAATCACTGTCTCTTGCAAACAACGTAGACAATTTTTCCATAGACATTCAGAGTCTAATAATAACGTAAACTTTTATAATATTTTCAATTATAATTCTATTTTAGATGTAATTTTTTCAATAATTTGAGGAGATTATTAACATTTATTAACATATTAACATTTCATTTCTTATATAAAATTACATTATCGTGTACGACGCATTTTCAAAAACTACTTTGGCAATTTAATTGACAATACTTAAGAACTGACATTTACATTTCTTCTCGATAAAAAAAAGGACAGAGATGATTTGAGATTTGAAGTTATGTAGGCCTATCCTGTATAAGCGACACACTAACTAACGCATCGAGTGGTTCAATTACCGTGCACAGTAAATAAACTATTGACATTGTAACGAAAAGCAACGTTAATATAAACAATCACTCTTTTGCTTTTCCGTAATCATAATTCTCTTTATCAATGCTATTGACATTGCGATATCTTATCGAGGACGATTTATTTTACCGAATATTGATCTTTATTCGTTCAGTATATTCTTAAGTTTCTTTACAGGTTCTACAGAAAATTCACAGGATTGAAATAATATTTGCGGTATTTTAAAAAAAACATCCGTCTTTTACATGTTCAATTTTGATAAATAAATAGTTGACTGAATTTAAATAGAAAAATGTAATGCCTCATTCGACAAATATAATGATCACTATGCTAGAAAATAAATTAGAGGCACAGTAATTGGATTCACTACCGCAGTTACGAAAAATATCAAAAATTCCAAATCATTATGTTTCAATAATAACATCGATTGCACGGAAAGAAATCGAGAAATAGACGTCGCTCTTAAAGGTTCAAGGGTTAAAAAATGAATAATCGCAGGTATAGCTGGAAGATTCTGCTTGAGACACCGAAAGACGATATCCGCAACTGGCATCGATTAATCCGCACGTGGTTGATCGAGGTACGAGTTTATCGAAAGATAAGTCGAGGCGATTAAAGAGGGCCCTTTCTCTCCCCCGGCAGCTTTATTTAACACACTGGATTTTTACAGCGAGCCGCGGCGACCGGTGGGTGGACTCTTTCTATCGAGCCAAGGATCACGTTTTAACGGACGACCGTAACGCTGGACAAGATAGCGAATTTAAAGGCGATATGCGAGCGGAGCACACGCGATCGTGCAATATGGCACAGAACGCAATTGAACGCCGCTTAATTTCCCGGCTGGTACAATTACATGGTCGATAAGCTATAATTTTTCGAAAATGTTTCTTTTCCGAGTAGCCGCTCTATCCGCGCACGCATCCCTCGTCGAAATGACGACGCGACGACTTTCTCGTGCCGCGGCGACGAATGCTTCGTCGTTGCATTATCGCGCAATGCGTCCGACCCGGAGAAATAAAATGTTGTAATCTCGCACGGGGACTGATAAGGATAAGCGTGGACTTAATAATCGTGACCTCTACCACCCGAACGAGAATTCCGAATACGATCTATCGAGCTCGGCCAGTCTCGTTTCCTGGAAAAACTTCTCGCCGAGAAATTTCACAGTTGGGAATAATTAGATGTCGCGCGGATCTTTCTGCCAGTTTCTATTTTCCTAAAGTACTTTACAAGACCTAGAATATCAGAAAAATGTCATTCGATGCCTGGAACAATGTTTATAGCAAACATGAAATCAACGTTAATTATGACAAAAATATAGCTATTCTTTTGTTTCGAAAAATTGAACGTGCCACAAATGCACGAAGATTCGCAAATTACTCAGAATATAATGTTTTATTTCTTGAACAGCGACAATAATATTTACAGATGTTTTATAAAGTTTTTTGGGTGGTTGTTCATTTATAACGAGATAAGTGTAAAAGTGGTGATCTTGAATAACTTTGAAATACCGTAAAATCATTGCCAGTTGTATTGTCATATATTTTGTTTCTAATGAGAGAAATGTAAAAATAGTGATTTTGAACAACTCTGTAATACCGTAACTCATTACCAATTATACTATCGTATATTGTGTCATAATGTATTAATACCTGCGAGAAGATGTTTGCAATGTGTAATGATCAATGCGTAATTGCTTGCATTTCGATGGAATAATCTATATCTACGAAAAAACGCCAATTTGTCTATCAATATATAATACATCATTATTTCAAACAGTCTAACGGAAGTAATAAGAAGCTGATGGTAATTCTGTACAGCGATAGCGAAACTTGGATATGTTAGAGAAATTACGCTATGTTTTTGGACAAATAGAAGCCAAGCATTTTCGATACGTTAAATTGTGGAGAATTTCACTCGAGTGTATAGAATTTATGGTGTATTCAATTTTAGTATTATACGGAATAGAGGAATCGATGTATGTATTTCTATATTACGATTTCTATAATATTTCTATATTACCAACTAATAAATAACCAGAGTAATATTAGCTGTGAGATCGGCGATTTGTTTGCCATTTAAATTTGATATAATAATATTATATTTCTTATTCGAACCATTTTCATTGAATTCGTCATCTCTCTAGATAAAGAACTAACATAAATAGGCAAACATCTAATCTCACTACACAGAAAAATGTTACTATAGCGTCTAGTGTCAAAATTGAAACCGAACACAAACTTCAGAATTTTTCAAATTTTCAAAAAATAATGAAATCATAATAATAGCGGTGAAATATAGCGTGCAGGATTAATAATAAAAACGCACTTCTTTTCTAAAACATTTTTAATTACTTAAATTGTATGTAATCTCATAGTAATGGCAAATATCGTACGCATCGATGTATTATTTTTCTAAAGAATACCAAAGACGAGACAAGTGAATATTTATATAAACTTTTATAGCTAAGATCTTATTGTTCAAAAATCTGTCGAGCGCTGTGCTCGTTATCTCAGATCACTAAGTTCTTATTTGCTATCAGAAAGTTTCTTCGATTCTCTTTGATTTCGACGAGATTTAGAGTAGTTTATGCTCAGTATTGGTATCGATCAATAGTCCTTGCCCTTCCGGCCTAAGATCTTCTCACGCTGAGCCATTAGCTCCTCTGCCGTGATCTGGACTTGACATTTGTTCGCATACCTGTGACACTTTATGCCGGAACAGCAATTGCTGTCGCTGACACACTGAAATGAAGAAATACATTCGCATTAGTATTTATCAGACCTAGTAAACGATATCGTGGAACGCTCGCACATTATTATAATTGCGGGTTTCTCACGTCTTTTCCGCCACTTCTAGCAATCGTCAACGCGGTCTAATCGTTTTCCGAGCACCTTCTAATAATAATAATGAAACAAGAAGACGTAATGTTTTACTCACAGGATCACCGTGACGGCCGCAGGACGTGGATGCTCCCGACACAATTGCTACAACCAGCATGGAGGCGAAGATGTACAGCATAAGCTTGCTCATTTTGGAGTGAATTTGCACGCTGAAAAAATGCATTCACTTTCGTTTAGTACTGTATTGCTAGCATAAGAGGATACTCTTCGATTTGGAGAATTTGAACGAATATAAAGAATTTCAAAATTATGAGAACTTTTTATTTTAAGATTTAATTCAAGATTTAATTTAAATGTATTTTGACTTGGTGTATTTATTGAAGTAATTTGAAAATCGATTATGATATTGTCTGGAAACCTGAGAGAAAGTGAAACGTGCGTCTGTCACAAGTAGACCAGTTCGTATTAAATATAACAAGTGTATAAATTATACTGCATGAAATATAAAATAATAAGAACTTCAAACTAGTTCAAATATATTCTTACATTCTCCACCATTGATTAGGATTAATGGAAGAAACGAATTTCTTTTGAACTCTTGTTTCCTATAATTTCTTCCGAAAATTTCACAAATATTCGAAACTTCGAACTGCAAGGATTTTGATGTCAAGGAACGAAATTATTTCGGGACATGATGAAATTCAAATAACAAGTTTTTCACGCGTGACATGCGAGCATAAGCAATGCGAAGGACGCGTAATTCGGTGAGACTGTTCGGCGAAGCAAAAGAAGATGAAGAAGCGAGAAGGGCGAGAGACTGTTCTTGATACAATTATATCTGATCTTGGCGCCATAATGGCGTGGATTTACAAAGGTCATCTGCGAATTCATGAAATTCCAGTTCATTACGCAATCTGATGAACACACACGGGAGGTTTGCGTGAGTACGGCGTACATTGGTGTCCGTGAATGAGTCATTAACTACTGACCTGACTCGTTCTTGTATTACACGGTCGAAACTACATGTACAACGTATCAACAATCCGAACCGTGAAACGATTGTCAAGTGGTCGCTGTAACTCTTAGCGTTTCGTCGATTCGTAAAAATTTTCTTTGACTGTAAAAATTACGCAAAAATAGTATACCGGTGTTCGTTTGTAGTTGGTGATTCATTGACGCATTAAAAGAGTGATTACACTGATTGCAGAGATGTGTAACTTGGGAACGTGTTTCAAGAGAACGTCTTAATGTGTTACTCAACGCGAAGCGGCTTATCAGCTGATTTAACCTATCTTCTCGAACGCATTCATGACCGTATTAAACGGCTTCCACTATTAAAATATGTTCGCCTTATTTGCATACTCTGAACTATAAAATATAATTACAAAAAACATCGATGTAACAAGCCATGATCTAACAATATCAATTTTGAAATATTATTTAGTCTATTGCACTTTGACGTACTCGGTAATATCTTTACGATTCTTTTATTTAAACTTTTACGTTTGTAAAGATAAAAATGTTCTATCGTCACGGCAATATCAACTGCTCTTGAAAGCAACCAAGAGCGACGATTTAAAACAGAAGTATAATCGTCTCTGTGTAGAATAATACTTTGGTTGAATATAGAATACTTTACTGATTACGCTTAAGCATATAGCAGCGTGTGACGAGTGTGAGTTCAAAGTTCATCGTATGTCAGAGCGATCGTGTTATTAGAGATTTAGGAAGTAATTTTAAATAGCTTCTGCTACTGTGGAGCATTTCCCAAATCATTTTTTCTGAAGGTAATCTTAAATATTCGACTTCAATAACTTTATCTTGACGCACATAAATATTTACTATATACTTGCCTGCCAAAGCAGTTCGTTTCTCAAAGGAAATATTTTCGATTTTTACAAACTACTCACGTCAAAATACGAACACGTTACAGTAAAATTTAAATACCAAATTTCCATATCTGTGAAGAGAATAACAAAATCTTAATCGTTTTTCTATATCGTGGATTCCAAGCTCAAAGTTTCTCTATTCGACTATGTCCTTTGCCAACACTGTCTTTCCACACTGAACAGACCAATCTGATATTAAACAAATTTGTTTTCCATTTAATTCCTACATTTGGTTGAGATTAAAAATAATCACAAGACGCTGAATGAATGATAATGTGAATTCGCGTCGAAATCGTCCATCTAATAAACACTGAATCGAATAAATTTGTTGAATTCGGTAATTCTTTTAGTTCTTGTTTTATATTTCGCGAGGAATATGAAAATTCTGCTGGGTGTTCGAGTGCTGCGCAGGAATCGTACTCACCAGAAGCAACGAACAAAGCAACACGGAGCTCTTTCTTAAGAGTGCTAGTCCCAGAAGTTCGACCTTAACTGACTCGTCGATGTACTATATTCTACGCTTTTATACTACAACGACGCATCATGCCGATGCGTGCGTGTATACGTGTATATGTATACGTACTATGCACATGGCTGCTAGTGCGCAGAAGGTAAGAGTAAGAACTGTTACAGTTCTCCGATACGTGACTCAGATTTCGCTGCGACTAAAAGACTCGCAAGTATTTTGTTCCTGGTTGAGTATGTCTTTTTTATTAAACAATGATTCAACAAAGCACCTTGCCTTAATTTTCTTCTATTTGAATAGCTATCGCGGAATGCTAATAGAAGGTCTGAATAATTTTGACTCGTATATGGTTAACTTAATTTTTCAGAATTTGTTAAAATTATGCGCTTATTCACTAACTAATTTGTAATGATTACAAATAGGAACAAGTTTCGTACGTTTTCTAGTATACATATTTGCACAACTATAGCGCTTGTGTCATCCATTCTTCTTTCTTGTAAAGAGGTACAAACGAATTTCATTCGGGTCGCTCTAATTTTAACTAATATTAAATAAATTTAATGTTCATTAAAATATGTTATGCATACATTAGATCCATTTTTTCAGGTCATAATCTTCGATTAAAAACGCTTTTATTAAAAGTAGATATACGTTTAAAAAATAAAATATGTATTCGTTTACAATCTACTGAAAAATGCAACAAAAACTAAAAGAAAAACTAAAATAAAAACTAGTATGAGATAACAATAATATGACGAACAATAACATGACGAATATTATGGAATTTTTAGAATTACTTTTCAATTTCTAATGATATATGATTAGTAGATCTTAAACTCTATTGAATACACTATACAATAGTATTTATGAAAATAAGTATACATTTACCATTTTAAAGATATTTTTAATATAATCGAACTCCTTTAAAAACTTTTTGTAAAGCATTCTTAAGGAGTGGATAAAAGCTTATTTTTATTAAATTATTTTAGACAGATTTTAGACAAATGAGTAAACAAATAATACTATTCTAAACAGTTTTGCTACTCCTTCAAAGGTAAAGTACTGCATTTTTAATATTAAAATCAACTTAAAACGAACCAGTGCTTTGCACCTGCAACGAAATGCTGACTTCGATGTTTGCATGTATTTTATAAAAAAAACCCATAACACAATAAACATTCTTGTTTGTTGTAGCGACACCAAAATAATTTGTGCATTATACATTCCTGTTTAAAAGTTCATCACTTGAAAGCTCCGCTTTAAATTGATACATAAATTGGATCATACTGTGTTCGCTCTTTAGAACTGTACTATTTGCTTTCGTTTTATTTAAAATATCAACCAAGTTGCATTAGCATTCTATGCGATCATCTTTCACAAGCACAGTTTAGGTATTTTTAGATATTAAAAGAAAATAGTGCTTCCAATTATCATATTGTCAGATAACGGTAACAGTTACGCTAAAAATATAGAATTCGGCTAATGGGAAGAATTTAGATAGATCCGCGGCAAAATGAAAAGAAGTTTAATGGATATTGTTATAGGCATTGTTCAGAGAAAACGCAATTACAGCAGAACTTTCGGAGCGGCATGATAAAATTAAAAAGTCATAACATATGATGCTAAGATCAGGAAAATACCGTGTCAAATGTAACTTTCCTCGTGGCTTGGTTATTATTGGCTTTATCCTACGTTCTTGGAACGTATGTACATTCTACAATATGTACTTTTATCTATTTATTACAATTTCTTACAAACGCGCATACGCAAATGTAAATATTATGACAGAATGTTTAGCATTCTTTTCGAGATAGGAAAACAGCCTCGCAAATTCTGCTCAAGAAACACATCAGACATAAGGAAACGTCAACAAACACCGTCGACGTTCCCAGAATACCAACAGCTTCCTTGTTGAAAGTCAAAGAAATGGACTGTAGCAGTCATTCATACGGTAACAAGTTTATTCGAAGCTACATCGATAAGTATATACAAAATTTCGTTGTTTTTTTTTATGCATCCGTAGAAATAGTATATTTATACCAGAAAAAAAGGAAACAAATTAAAAATTAGATGATTTGAAACTCGAAAAATGAACGCCAAATGTTTCGTGAAGATTTTATAGTAACGCAAATTTTAATGAACTGCAAAGAGTTCTAGGAAATAAAGGGTAAATATAAATTAATCTTTTCGGTAAGAGTTATGATAAGTCGAAAGTAAAACCACAGTGACTTACATTTTTTTGTTCAAAAACGTATAAAATTTAATATTGCTCTTAAGACGGAGCATAACAATAACCCGCAGCAAACGGAACTCGACAAACATTGCATATATACAACAGTCGTTAAAATATATCAAATATTTATAATAATTTAATGCACTTATCGGTTCGAAAATTCGTCCTCAATTTTAATATCTTTTTCTTCCACATTGCTTAAATGTTCTTCTGGAAAGAAGAAAACGTTCATTTTCGTCTTATGGTAGTGCTTATATAACATACTAAAATGTTAGAGTCTTTTATGAAAGTCTTTTATTAAATTCATAATTGATTATGGTTAATTACATATTTTTTATTATATATATTATATATATTATTATAAGTATGTATTGTAAATATACAGGATGCCCCAAAACTGTGTTATTTCCGGGAAACGAGTGGTACCTGAGGTCATTTGAAGTAGCTTCTTCCTTGGCGCAAATGCAGTCCGCCGCTTTGTTTACGAGTTATTATCGAAAAACAGTAACCAATGAGAGGGGAGCTCGGCTTCTGCAAGACGATCGAGCCAACGAGCGGACGATAACCTTTAAAGCATTAAAATATTTATTCGATATGATAATTATTTAAAAAAGGGAAATCCGTTCTGAACAATTTTTCCCCGTTGATGTTACCATCGCTCAGCCTTCGTTTCCGAGATATTTACAAAATTAATTCTATACCTCTATAGAATGCCTCGCGTTTTTAAATATTATTTATGCTTTATAAAATCTGATTAGATTTTTGGCAAACTTGTCGACAAGCTTCGGTTTCCCCAATTTGGAGTTAGTTGGGGTTAGGAAAGTGAGGGGGCGGAGAGAGTCGGCCGTCAGGACAGCCCAACCATCCATAGAAAGATCTTTGTCCATGAACAGAAGATAAGAGGCTATCGCCGGCGAACAACCAAACAGACGTATACGCGGTACAGACGCACAACTACAGGTGAAATTGAATGTATGTAAAATAGTAGCAATATTTTTTCGCAAAAATCGCGGGAACTAGAGGAGAGCTCTGATAACATATTTTAAAGTCATCAGAATCGGTTTGCCTAATCTATGTAATTACCAACAATTCTTTAACAACAAATAGCGACACTGTATTAACATATACAACTACGAGAATTTGAATTGAAATAAAGAAAAGCGCAGTAAATCAAATGCAAGAGGTACTTACTTGCAAGGTAATGTTTAATATGCAGCGGAAGAATATGGTGCATGTGTACATACATTGTTGATTGTAATACGGTTCGTGAAGAAGTGATCTCCACCGTTGCGGTTATGCCTTACGCCTTACATGAGGCTTCAGTGTTGCCAGATTTGGTGCCTCGTTGTCGAATTGGCGAATTTACATTTCGGAAATAGCGATTCACTTCGAAAAACTGTCAGGAATGTTACAAAAATTTACGTCAAGTATAACGTATTCCTCTAATCAACAATCTGATCCGTTATTATCAGAAAATATTATAGAGGTTATTTATTATAGAGGATATTTAAGATAAGATCAATTAAGTAAGAAGTATTTTTTAAACAAATGTTCCATAATTGTTACAACAAGCGCTCTATAGTTTTTCTAGCGACTTCAGTTTCATGCAAAAGAACGTTCTTTGTTTTACCTTTGTTTAGAGTTGTTACAGGCGTTTTATAGCTTTTTCTTACATATTTCGTTTAGTTTATTAGTCACAATATCCTCTGTTTTATTTTTGTAATTTTATGTTGCAACATAAAATGCATATCAAAGTACATAATCCAGTCTTTGAGTTTATTTAATAATATTGCAAAGAGATTGGTTAATCAGATATTGAAGATTAGTATCCACTCTTGCAAAAGGTCTTTATTAATAAAAATAATTAAATAGGAAAGAGCAAGTGCGAAAGGCAGAGAAAGAAACAAAATCAGAAATGTTCTTTAAAATGATTTAAACTGTTAGCGACTTTTGACGATATAGTTTATATTCTATGGTGACACTGGGTCCACTAGAATACAAGCTTCAACTCTTGCACGACTTTGGGCCACAGCTTGCTATGCAGTCGATCACGGGAACAGAAGCGCTTGTTTATTGTTAGAGAGGAAGAAAAGCATGCAGAAGTTATAAGTAAACGTTATAAATATAAGTATTATTAAATAAAAGAATTTTAAACCTTGCAACATACACCGGAACCGGCATTGCATCGAGTCGAATTGATTATCGCTTATTCATTGTTACGGATACAATATATCGATAACCAGAAAAGCAACAGATACGATCTTCTCGATCACCTATAAAACTATGGCGCTGTCAATATCGTAATCAATAAACAGGAAAAAGTAGCTAGATTCTACGAAGTTCGTTTACGAAAGTAAAACATATTCCGTCTATAAACACGCGCGGGAAGAAGTAAAGCAAAATTTGCATTAAACTAACGACAAACGCGCTGCTCTCGTTGTGTTTTTAACTGGAATACCTGCGCGAACCATAAATCCGCAATACGTTTCGAGGGAATGTAATACTACAATTACCAATAATACAGTTGAGAGGTAGATCGATAAAGTAAAATATTCCATTAACCGGCGTTAGATTTTTCTATTTTACACTCATGGGCTTGTACGGCTCGGACTTCATTTCAGCGCCAGCATATTAACGTTCGAATATAATTTTACAATTTTATTGGCGATATGCAGGTTTGCTTTTTTCGGCCAAAAAAGCGGGCTCTATTAAATTACAGAAGCTACAGTATGTTCTGGGTCTGGCGTTTAATTTTGCAGAATAATGCCTTTGGGACGCGTATCACCGGCGAATACCAGGAAAAGTCGAAACCTACCCTCCCCCGCGCCCCTCATCGACCTCCTCCACCGCCGCGGCCGCCGCCTCCTCCTCTTCGTCAATTATAATTCGTACCAATTATACTGTAAACTGTGCAACAATTCAAAAGAGACATCCACCACGAGCATTCTTTTCTCATTCGTCGATATGAAAATGTCAGCGGCCACTTTTTGCTTTCTGCATCGATATTTCATTGACTGCGTATTGCAGGCTTTATGCGTTCCATTGATCCAAACGACAAAGCCGCTCTTGTTCTTTAATTCGTTTAATAGGAAACAACAGAGAAGAAAACCGAATCATCCGGTAATATTGCCCCTTTTTCCGTAGACGGCGGGCAAGTGAAAGCGGGCGGCTCGCGCTTCTTTTTTCGGTTTTACATCGATGGGTTTCACTGTGCCATCGAACTATACAGTCGATCGCTTCCTCATGCAGGATTTCAACAATGAAAGAACCCAACTATTTTGTAACCCCGCGCAATTTTTTGCCCGTAATACGATTCCGTTGCGGTGCCCGGTTTCAATCGATCCAAACGTTCGTTAAACAGTAAGACTCTAACGGTGAGAAGGAAGTTTGCGGCCACCGAAACCATTCGACGTTTACAATATCATTGTTCGGACGGATTTAAATATTCGAAACGTGTAACGTTACAGTTTAGGAATTAAATAATATCGTGTGTAATCGCCTCGATGAAATTGCAATATAATACTCTTTAATATCCATTAATTTATATTCGTGTACTGGTTTCTTTGTAAGCAGACCGCAGATTTGTGATCAGTTTTCGTGGAGAAATCGGTGTCAAGTATAAAGAGTGCGACCTGATTGAAATTTGTTTCCAGTCCGTTATAATGATGTTCTGAAATTTGTCTGACGTATACGAATATACTATTAAAAAATCTGTGGTCTACTTACAAAGCATTGCATTTATTCATTCAATATGCCAGTGTCAGTAATCCGAATACATGTTATTATCAGAATAGCATTAGAAGTGATCCATGGGGGTGCTTAGTTTTCTGGATAGTCTGGAGGAAACGGTCCAAGTCCAATTGGTCTCTAACCTAGTCCTGGTGTAGTAATTCCTGATTTTGTGACACATTTTGCCGCATACGTTAGACAGATTAGATCTGGGCAACAGTCGTCGTTCGTATAACACTAAAATAACATTTAGATATATAATTATTTACGTAAATAAATAGATTCTTCAAAAGCGTATTATGTTCGTTTATGAAAAGACCGTGGATCTTTATGCAAAAGAAAAATGTCCTGCACTGATTAAAATTATTTGTAATAAAATATTATAGTGTGTAAACGTTCCTCAATTATTGCGAATACTCGCTTTTTCATAAATTCCGAAATTCCGTGATCTATTTACGAATGTACTAAATGTTATATCAATAAACTCACTGGTCCAAGCATTGGACTACATGTTGCCGCGTCGTTGGTGAAAGTGTCCTGACAGAAACTGATACCAACAGTGATCGCGATGATCACACACAGCAACAGAGATTTCATGATGCAGCGAATTATCTTGAAGGCTGTGAATATCGTTGAAAGAATTATGTAGACGTCCAAGTGGAATTTCCAAAGATTCCGAAACAGTATTATTTTCAGAAGAAATTATAAACATGTTTTGTTTATTGGCGAACCACACCAGTACATATTTCAAGGCCAACAAACAATGAGCACATTGCAAAACTGACTCTATCTCCGTTGTAAATTGGAAACAACGTAAACGTGAAACAAATCAAAAATATATGCTGTAAATGATCTTCAAAGTAATACTAATTTAGCAGGAACTTACGTACGCTGAGACACGAACACTCAACATCCAACTATCGCCAGTCAGAACTGACCTGCAAATGGGAATTTCCCGTATTTATAACTGCTGATTAAACAGGTTTGTAGATATTTGTATGCTCACCTTGTAGAAGATTACGCCGTAGATACAGAGCTTATAATTAAGATAATTCCGTTTAAGCCAATAATTCTCTAAACGGCATTACTTCCTTTTAGTATAGACTTTTATTTGCAAAGGAAACTTGTGACACGAGAAATGCATTTCGGTGCAAGGTGATACAATTCAAAAAGTAATTTCGAGGTGTCGCAGCTCTTTAATTGTATCGTTTGGTTTTAATTAATTAAGCCGAATGATGATTTATTGAAGGACGTAGTTCTTAAAAAAAGACGTTCGTTAATCATTTTAATAGTGTACGCAAGGTGTCTTTAAACGATTGAATTATTTTATAGTCCTAAATTGCAGGCATTAATTTTGATCGTAAATGCATAAAATTAGCAGTACCGTAATCATATCTGAAATGAGGATACAGAGCAACGGTCGTATCAAATATTTTTCAGCAATTATATCGATTTTACGCGGATTAGTTCGCAATAAATGGAGCTTGTGTTTAATGAAAGTACTTCAATTGCTGTGTAAAGGTGTCGAGCAATATTTATCCATTCAAATAGTAATTACTAATTAATATTGTATTTTATTGGAAAACATGGTTTTCTGTGGCCGCTCTTTCACTTTCCCGTTCGTTAATGTGGCTAATTATTTTATATACATTCCAATTCATAAAATATTGTGTACGTTTTAATCTCATAACATGTACGCCTGCATACGCGCGCTCTTTAGAGAAGTAATCGGCGCAGTTATCAATAAATTAATGCAATTCGGTTTGATCATCGGATGACAAACTTTCATAGCAGCAATTACACAGTCGCCTCGATTGTGACAGAAAAACGTCATCGGTCTTCCGAATAACGGAATTTTCAAGTTCAACTTTTCTACTTCGGTAATTAACGAAGCTAAATATGCTGAACAGATGAAAGATACGAATATTTATCGGTAATAAATTAAGCAAAGATTATTAACATCAATGAACGAGTGATTCACACGATCGTTTAATCATGCGCTGAACAGATATTTTGTTGAACAAATGTTTCATCAGGATTTTATGATAACGAAAATTTCAACGAATTGCAAGGATTAATCATTTCGGTAAGAGTTCTGACAAGGTGAAAATAAAACCACGATTGCTTACATTTTCAGGGTTGCTTCTTTTTATTCACAAAATTTCAACGAATTGCAAGGATTAATCTTTTCGGTAAGAGTTCTGATAAGTTGAAAATAAAACCACGATTGCTTACATTTTCAGGGTTGCTTCTTTTTATTCACAAATGTATTAAATTTCATATTGATCTTAGGATGGGTATACCGCAACGATGATGAATTGAGCACAACAATATTCCACAACATTCGGCACTCGAATCGCACTGCGTACGTACAACAGTCGTTAAAATTTATAAAATATTTATAAATTTCATACACTTACCGATTCTGAGAATCCTTGGCATTTAATTTCCGAATTTTCTACATGGTTGCCTCGCATGTCGACTTCATGATTTATTTTCGACTCGACCATGACACAGATGTCAATTATAATGATCGCAACAAAAACTGTTAACTTCCACCTCTGCATGTCTATTGTATATATTATACTTTCGTCTTACGATAGTCTTTATATCTATTATATAAATGAAATACAAATTAATGATTAATATATATTATAAGTATTGTCCGAGTTTGTCTTATATATATATATATATATCTTATAGTCTTCCCAACTTATATTCTTTTTTCTATTAATAGAAATTCTAAGTAATAGAAAAAAGAATATAAGTTGGGAAGACTATAAGAAGCGATCGTCTACGACTACTGCCAACTCATCGCTGAAGATCAGGTACGAACAACATGTTTACGCGATTTCCTTCGAGAAGAAATGTCAGCGAAACGTGATTAGCGCGTCGGCTAGGCTGCTTCAGTTTTTAGTTGCAAGACGTATTGAAATTTTAGTAACTAGTTACTAGAAACAGCTATGACGGAAATTTTAAGTGAAATGGAGAAAAACGCAGTAGTGGAAAACGCATAAGGTACTTACTTGTAATGTGGTATATAGTCAAAGGAATCGGTACGTGTGGTATGTTGACTGATGCACGGTACGCTAAGAAGTGATCTCGGCCGTTGAGTTTACGAAGAAGAACGAAGCGAATGATTACCAATTGCTACATAGGATACATAACACAGGAAACGTCTACTTGTCACAATTTGGCACCTTCAGTAATGTTTTCATTCAGGGATAATAGACCCTGCCTCTCTCAGTTGCAGTAATCGAGCAACACACTGCTCGCACACGCACATGTTCCCGGTGTTTACATGGGCGTCTTGGACAGAAATCATAACTTCGAAGCTAATCAATTTTCGTTTCAATAATTTGCCGAAGAAAATACAAAGATTCATCGATTTGCGTAACAAACGTCACGTGATTTCATACAAAAATTCTTCTTTATTTTTTATTAAATAATTAGATCTTATGTTTCTACAAGTACATGCCGCGTACCAAGTTTTTTACCGATTATTGCCACATATTTTGTTAAATAACTCAGAAGACCACAACTTTTCGACAAAAAAGTTTTTATTGTATTCAAGTGTATTATCTGATAAATATGTTGAAGAATCGCGGGATATTTTGAACCGTTCCATTTTGAAACCTCATCTAAAGTGGAGAACAGGTTTAGGTCTAGTTGATAGGTCATGGTTATGTCAAGGTAATTTCAAGGTTATGTTTACTGTCGGGGCTGTGTCAGGGCTGTGTCAGGGCTGTATCAAGGTAAAAGTCAAGGTAATACCAAGATTATGTCAAGGTTATATTTATAATACCAAAGTATACTATCTGACGTATATGTCTGAATAAGAATCCCAGCATAGTTTGAGTCGTTTTTTTAAACCTTATCTAAAGTTTAACAAAATAAATCGAACTTAATTACTTAATTTCGTGTGAATTATTATATTGCATCTAAGCATTACAAAATTTCTATAGTTTAATAACAATCATAACAACCCCTGACCATTTATCATGTCGCAAAGAGGCCTTCTGTTTATAAAGCAATGTAAACAATCTGCGTTGTGGATTAACATGCTATTTGATTTTTCTAATATTCGCTGAGCGAACTTGAAATTAATACAGTTTAGAAGCTTTATCTTAGACCTAACAGTAAACATTAAAAATAAATATTGCACTTGAGGATTATTTTCCTTAATTTTGAAGGACTCAATTTTTATTAAATCTTTTCAGATCCTTCCGATTACTGAAATAATGATACTAAAAAATTATAACAAGTGCTCGCAAATAGGTTCCTGACAAGTTATTATGGTTCATATTTAATCAGTCAACTTATCAATGCTCGCTGGCGTAACGGAGGAAAGGGGAAACAGAAACAGAAAGTGAAATACATTTTTTCAATTGTGTATTATAATTGCTTCGCTAATATTGTGTACATGTTATAAGTAAGTTCTAAAAATTCGTAGGCCTACGAAGTACAGTCCCAATTCGTTGATTAATCATTTGTTTATATCTGGTCGCCAGCAGGTGGTGCAGCCGGATCATTCGGCTTGTTTGTTGGAGTTGGAGGAGCCAGAGCCTTGGTGCATCGCCCAGCCCACGGGTTGCATACTAACGGTGCACAGCAGTCTTTGTCTTCGGCGCACTGTGAAAGTTCAAATATGTTATTTCTCAACTAGTTATGTGATTTTGCAACTAGTAATGTTCTCATCAAGTACTACGTAGTACAGAGTGAAAAATACCTCATTCGTAAAGAACATTTCATTTTCGGGCACACGATTCTAATATATTTAATTATCGAATTTTAATAAATTATATAGCGAGATGACCTAAATTAAAATCTTCTATTTACAGTTCTATCATTTTATTTTGTACAACTCTTACTTACTCTTACTTACAACTTTTACTTTGTACATAAATATGGCAAATAATTTTATTATTAAGCATTACTAGTATCTATATTTAAAGTCATGTCTTTTTCGGAGATTTGATATTGTGGAAACATATTTACACAGTACTAGTGTGTCATCCGATCCGTGGATCTGTTCATTGTTAATATTTCCAATTTTGTTATTGTTCGTAGCCATTGACAATGTCTCGATGCTATTTGCTTGCCACAGTAATTTGATACAGATTGACAGTGAGGAGATAACAAAATCAATGGAAAAGGATCAATATCGCACCATTAGCAGTGTTTGTTGCAATTACTAGATACGATAACCGACAAACGAATAGACAATATCAGATTCATGAGCAATCAGATTTTCCTGACAATTTCTGAAAATTTCATTTTTCCCACAAAAACATCTCTCGTAATCGTAATAATAATATCTCGTAATAGTAATATCTCTCGTATCTATCGATCGTAATAATAATAATATTAATTTATAAAATAATTAGATCAAAATGTGCTAAAAATACGCTAGAACCTCGTCTATCCGCACCTTGTTTATACAAACGAATTGACGTTCTGTCTCAGAGACACAGATTTTGTAATTGAACCTTTATTATCCGAACTACTGTCCAGCATACTCTCAGTTATACGAGCGCGTATTATTACATTATAATAATATTATCAATTCTGAGTAACGTAAATCAATAACTTTTAAGAACAAACAGTATAATTAACTCCGAATAATAATATTAAAAATTATGAGAACCGTTTTATATTTCAATTAAAGCAGTCCTTAGTTTTTCTGTACATATTTTTGTGCTCGTGCATTCCTTATTGTTAGTTCTTCGAAGAATAGTTTAATATTTGTAGACGTTAATATTTTGTTATGGTTGCTGAAGTATTAAGAAATTTACTTACGAGTAAACCAGGTGGTTTGCAACTCTCAACAAGACAAACGACCAGAATGGTCACGCACAGGATTGCGAAAAATTTCTTCATGGTTGTAGCAACAGCTTCTAACAAGAGAACGGTATGTACTAACAATTCGCTTTTGAAATTGGTAGAATCGACTTGTAAGAGAATCTTAAGACTGTAACTCACCTTGTTTTCGCTAGGATGGAGCTCGCAGATTTCTGATTCGAATCGGCAGGAGTTGAGTATTTATAAGACACAGCGAACGCATAGATGATAATAATGCTGGATTTTTAACATAATTGGACCTTGGATAGCTGATAATATGTCGGTCAGGTAAATAATACCTAGAACGAGCATGTAAACAAATTACGCAAACCGTACTGTTTTGCAGAAATTTAGAAAAATTTAAACCCCCCGTCGATTATCTTGCAATCATACTAATCTCTATTCAGATAATGGGAGTAGCTGTTTGTGAAACTCAGTATAGTCTAACGAAATTAAGAGAAAATATGTTCGTATAACGAATCTAGTAATAATTAATAAGTTTACGATACTGTACGAGTAACATTTATGTTTTATTCAAGATTTATTAAAAATTTTCAAGCCAAAATAATGACTCGTTTAACATGTGTTTAATTAATGTTACACGTGTAACGTTTAACTTATTTTTGTACAGTTGTTCTGATTAGTGAATTTTAAATAATGGAGTGATTTCAGAAAGGAAAAGAAGTATCAATATTAGGGCGATCGTATGTACAAAAATGTTGCCAAATTCGCGGAATCAAACGCAACAAATCTGCGAACGAAATTTCGAAATCGTGCGACCATGATTCGCGGGAGAACGATAATTTTATTCGGAACAGCCATGGCATCCCTTGCTGAAAGTATATCTACCCATTTGCAATTATCTAGAATCAGTAGCACAAATTTACGCGAATAAGTTTTCGCGTCGCGCACGCGCCGAGAAGCGCCTATAATAATCCGCAATGGGTCATGAATCCACAGTATAGTGATTATTAACGATCGTTCTTGATTATCGTTATTTTCGTCGACAAACTGTGAAATTGAATCGGATTCCGGGATCGCGTAGTGCTCATTTTCGAAAGCGAACTCCTTTAACGCGTATCGTGAGCGTCACTATCGTAATTACTAGCACACATAATCCCCAATAATTCGAGGAAGCACCATAATTCCGATTGGGACATCTGGCGAAAGTCTGACAAATGCTATTCGATATTAATTAAAAAATTGCAGTTTCAAAATCCGATTAAAAGAAAAAAGAATTATACATTCTTATTATTATAAAAATTGTGGTCAATCGATGGAGGTGTCTAAAGCGATAAAAAAATATTCTTATCCTTGTTGGTGGTAAATGTGAACGTTGAAACAGCGATTGAATATTTCATTGAAAGCAGCGGAACGATATCGGAAGATCAGATAGGATTTCGATCAAATTAAGCGGTTAGGTGGTGGAGGGATTGAAAAGATCACCGCGGGAGGGGTAACTGAAAATAAAACTAATGAACAAACAAATTGTTGCACGATTTAAACTAACGTAATTTACCGGCGCGGCGCCGGCCGCGGTTCTAGAGGCTTTATGAAATCATTCGCGGGAATCGATATCATTCATATTAGCAAAATTTGATGAGGGCATATATTTGCGTTGTCCAGGGAAATGCAAATATCGAACTATGTTTTATCTTCAAGTGTCGGAACGCGTGCCCTCCCCCAAAAATAAACCGCGGACCACAATTTTCTGGGCGCCGCTTCAATGAGCTGCTTCAACTGATAATTACATGCGGAACGCAAACGTGTATTTGTTATTATAAAATGTGTGTAACCGGGACTCCATTGACCGCGAATAATATTTCCCTCTGACTGATAAACACAGCCGATCAAGTGCATCATTGCCTGCAATTTAATACAATGAAGACAGTTAAAACATTTATCGACCGCGGTTTTGATAATCACCAAACAAATGAACGATGAGTCATTTTATTATCGCGATAATTAAATGGTCGTTCCAATTATTTCGCTGCATGCGGAGCTTGATTCGCTTTAAAATATTACTAATGATTATCGATAAGATATCGATTACTAATTATACATGTTCCGACTTTTTGAATGCGCCGCTTTAAGTGTGGATAATGGGATTAATAATAAGCGAAATAAAATATGATTATTTACTTCATCGATAACCTGTCCGCTTGCTGCGTTATTAATGACGACAAATAGATCAATTTTCTCTCAAATACGATGATACGTTTTACGAGCATTGCATAATCAATTTACCAGTAATTAAGTACCGTTAAATATTGTTAAAGCTACACGCATTTCGTTTGTTTTGCGATTAACATTTCCTTTCCCTTACTACCTTTTGTTCTATGACGGTTCACATTCTTCTTCTTCTTCTTCTTCTTCTTCTTCTTCTTCTTCTTATTATTATTATTATTATTATTATTATTATTATTATTTAACGATATTTACTTTTCGCATTTTAGTATACATAACTATTTTATTCACAGTTCCAAATCATTCTGTTGATAAAAATCGTCTAAATATATGAAGAACTCTTAATTCGTACGTAAAATAGATAAACGTAATAAATTATTTTAATCAGAGTGACAGCTAGATTAACATATTTCTTGAAAAAGTTGCATCAAGATCCCATGAACTTTATGTGAAAAAGCCTGCAATAAAAATTACATGTAAGCAGTTCTCATTATGCAATAGACATTATGCATTAAACATTTTTCAATGCTGCTAGGTGTTTGAAAATATTTTCTAGAAGGAGCAAAACGAAAACAGCTGGAACCTATATCCCATTTTCTTATTTGGCACAGTAAAATGATTTTTCGAGTGCACGTGCGGATTCGCGAAATGCGTTATCGATAGTTCTCGATAACATTGGGCATTCCCAATTCTCGATGACTTTCCTACTTGTGTCTCGAACGAAACGAAGCGATAGAGTAGCGATACTAAAAACTCGAGGTTATCTCGAGACAAGCAGAGTGCACCCATTGCACACGCGTTACATGCTGCATTGAATCTTAGAGAGAGAGAGAGAGAGGTTTATGATGTATATCGTTCGATTGAGGTGATGGCTATCAATCTCAGGGTCGATTTCGAAGAAACACTGAAGCGACCGAGTGATACCTCTTCTAAGAAGGATATCACGTGTGTGCTTAGACTTCGGGAACTATTGAATACCGAGAACTCGTTTCCATTTGCTCGCGCGAATCGCATACTCTTACCGGAAATATGATTCTTAGAGAATAATCGCTTAACCCTTCCGTTATTATGAACGAGATATCTTGCTACTACTATATCGATTGTGCGACGCTACGGTCGAGATATTTCGAATCTCAACGTTCCTTATACGCAGGTGCTGTGACGAGATATCTCGCGTTGCCATTTCTATTTCGCGGCGCTATTAACGAGATACATACCTCGCATCGCAATTTCTATTTTGCTGAATTATATTAGAAGTATCTCATTTATGCGTTGATGAACACAGTTTTTCAGATGATAATTTAGGATAGGGAATCTATTTATTGTTAGTGCACAGGGATAAATAAAGGATGCAGTATATTTTTATAGATTATGTTCTTTCTTCTTACTGTGCATCGAATACTTCGAAATATGGAAATTGCGATGCGAGATATGACGTCCATAACATCACAAAATAGAAATTGCGACGCGAAATATCTCGTCAATAGCACTTTATAACGAAAATTGAGACGCGAGAAATCTTCATTCATTCTTCATTGTTCGTAGCGTTGCGCAACCGACATATCTCGTCTTCGTACCATCTAGGTATGTAATAAAATTGGAAGTGAACGCGTCGAGAACATATGAAGGTCACCTTTATTTTCTTTTAATAGAATCGTACATTTTTTTTATTATACTAGTTGATGCAACTCGCCATTCTCTTTATAAAAATACTAAGGCATTTATTACGAAAAATCAACCTGAATGAAAAGATTTACTCTTGTTTCTAAAAGTAACATATCTTCTAAACTAATGATTTTTCGCAATAAATGCCTTAGTATTTTTATAAAGAGAATGGCAAATTGAATCAACTAGTATGATAAAAACTATATGATTCTATTAAAAAAAAAATGAAGTTAATCTTCATATATCCTCGAGGTCGAATTTTTGAACAAAAATTTTAGATAGGTGAGCGCTAACACTATGCATTACTAAAATTAAAATATCTTCTAAACGAATGACTTTTCGCAATAAATGCCGTAGTATTTTTATAAAGAGAATGACGAGCTGAATCGATTACTATAATCGAAAATATATGATTCTATTAAGAGAATAAAATTGACCTTCGCATGTCCACGACGCGTTCACCTAGAAAAATGTTTGACTGAGTCGATTTAAATGGGTCACCCTTTAAAAACAATGTCTATATTAACAAAATTCAAGCCAATAGTTATCGACATTAATATGGAATTTCAATGAGAAGATGAACCTGCTCATTTATAGCAGCCAAAATAGTATGCGTAGAAATGATTGTTTGCTCATTAGCTTGAGACAATCGATCCAACTATCCGAATGAAAATATTTTCTCACCGTTATGCAGTTTTTTCATTCACTTTTCCCTCTAGCAGAGTTTCAAAATGCTTGGGAAAATATTGTGTGTAAGATCTTGGAGTTATTTTTCAGCAATGTCTGTCTCGAAGATGACAACGATTTATTTCTACGCTTAACAATTTAATCTCTACTAGAGTGGAGAAATTATAAAAATTATCCATGTACTGAATTAATCTGGGGAACGTATCATACATTAGTCTCAATTAATTCTCCCCCAGAGACTTGTTGCTGATGATGATTAAGTGCTAATATTGCGTGTACCGTAAGCAAATTAATTGAGGTTCTAAGACGATGTCTGCATTAACATTGCATGTCGAGGGTGGTGCGCGCCTTTCTGCACGCACATCCGGTTTGCATTTCCTAGCTAACTGGCATTTTCCGGGACACGTGCTACCTTTGCCCTAAGGAAATGTTTCGCGTGTCGCGGAAATTATGTGTACAACTTTTATTGACCAAGGAAAAGAGAACATTGTAACTCTCCATGGTGCATTTCCGATCGGCAACAGCCGATGACCTATGCTTCGTGCGATTGCAATTTTCATAGCATTGAATGGCGTTTGTCACAATTAAAATAAAAAAACTACCGATCTTTAATGATTTAGAAAAATATACAGTCGTATCTCAAACTTCATAAATTAATTTAATAACTGACACATGAAATCTATTATGCGACAAGTCTTAGATCTTCCTTAGAATTAGACTTATGCGTTTATAGCATGTTTAATTTCTTAATATTCACAGTATAAAATATTTGAAAAGTTTCGCGAGATTTGTAAAACCGATAAAATAATAATAATAGTAACCTATGAATTTATCTTTATAATTTCAATAATTGCTAAATCAACAATTGGAGCCGGTCATCTCGCCAAACGCTGGTCAACGTTTTAATAGAAGACTTGGCAACAACAGACTTGAACAACGAGCTAAAAATATCCTACTACTTTTGTTTTCACTCTGACTAGTGCAACTCTGTCCTGATTATGAGGCAATAGATTTAACGTAAACAGATATGAATTTCAAGGAATCCGCGCGAATGCGACTGCGGACACTTCTTCCGTCAAGTGGACGAGATCATCTTGTTGTCGTTCGAACGGCGTCGCTATCGAGCGTCTCAAGTGTTTACCGTGGGTACCTTCACGGCTCTCCTTATCGACCGATCACCTTATCTGACTGCGAAATACTCCCTAGGGTTCGCGGGCTTCCCACTCACTTAAGTGATAAATTTTCGCCGGCGACATCGAGCTGTCTTTAGCGGTTTTGCCCTGCAGGATCTATTGCTCTTTTAGTTAGCGATCCTACGGCACTTAGCTTCGCCCATCGTCTCCTACGGCTGTCTCAGCGTCCGGGGTGCTTCGAAATTCTAGTTAGAAACACACTCATCGACATCAATGTGGCTAAACAATTCCAGAGGATTTAATTAGCTATTTTGTCCTTTTAACGTTGGCTGAGTGACACCGTCGAGTAAGGTCGGAAACGTGTAGCTTTGGATTTATGAAACTCGACAATTCAAGGTAAAAATGCCACTCAAGAGTTTTCTATCATTTTGTTTACATTTGAGAAATATTCCACCAATTTTAAATTGAACACATTTTGTACAAATTTTAAATTAACTGTACATATTAATAGACATTCGTATTGTTTCTATCTTCTATTTTTATATTTGATTATGTTCATTAGTGCTTGTTATTCTGTATACTCCTTTTACTCTAACGTTTACCAATAATCAATAAAACCTGAGATGCCATTGCACTATTAGAACGATCACTGTTTTAACTATGAAGTCTTACTAAAGAAATAATTTCAAGTAATAGCGAATAAAATATGCTTATACAGATTTGGTTCAAATTTTTGTATGTATCACTTATATTTTTCCTTTGATAATGTTTAGATTGCAGAAGTTTGTGCAAAAGAAGCTGCATAGACAGTAAAAAGCGGGAGCGAAATAAAAATGATTTTAGCAGGTTGATAATAATTCATATTTCTATCCGCAGACTAGTAACGGTGGTCAGCAGGTTAAGTACAAGATAAAATAAAAATTGTAACCATGACCGTGCATAGGGATTTCTTAAAATGCTAACAATAAATTTGCTAAAATCGGCAATTGAGTCGTTTCGATTTTTTTCATTTTGTGTATAGTTTGCTGCGGTCCCAGTTTCTCTTTTGATCGGGGCTTTGTCGGGCTCGTCTTCGCCTTGATTTTCCAGATTGTCACACCCGCGCCGCGCCCCTATTGAAGCAGTATCGCCGGACGCCTCTCGTTCTGCTTCGAATTCCTGGTCGTCTCTCTCTTTCTTCGACACCCCGGTCGGTTCTCTTGACTCGACTGAAGTGCCGGACAATTTGATAATTGGATCTGCGGCAACGCCGTGATTTACGTGTACGAGGGTTCAGCTGACCATTCGAGCGAGGAGCACACGATGCATCCAACCCTCGAGTGGCAAAGTGGAGACGATCGCCGCTCGAGAGACGCATCTTCTCCCGCGAATTAACTAAAACTATGTTGCTAGGACGGCTAGACGGTGTTTTACGGTCCCACGCAATTCCGATGATAGAGCGAGTTGCCCGTGGCACACGTGTCGCATGACTGTCGCGGGCTCTGTTCACCGAACGTCGCTATACAATATTATTCGAGCAGCGGTATATCGAAATGAAAATTTTCGCGGACCTTTGACCCAGCCCCCCACTACGGAACTTTGCGAAACGGAGCTAAACAATCTCGTTTTCAAAAATCTGTACGCAAGGAGGGTCGGTGCAGCAAGTGAATAGAGACATAATAGTCAGACGTAACTGCACAGAATAATTAATCATTTCGTTATACAAAGGGCCTAGCCAATTAAGATGGTCAAAACTGCCCTTAGCGATTTTTCAATGAGTCATATACCGTTCGATAGCTGACAAAAAAGAAACTCATCTGTGCAAAATTTTAACCCTATAATTTGTCTGTGAGGGTAGTTACAGGGTAAATTAGATTTCGCGGTTTTTCGCAATTTTTTCCCCCTTTAACGGCTTTCTAAAATTTTGAAAAAAATATGGCTTTTTTTGAATATCAAGCCGCATGTTATAGAATTTTTTCAGATTTTTCGGTTGCAAACTGTGATTGTCAAAAATGGAAAACCAAAAATAATTCATTTTATACTATTCTTAAAGTGTCTTTAATTTATTAAAAAGCCGTGTTTAATTTATTAAAATTTCCAAAGTTGGCTTCCAAAGATAATGATTCAACTTAACTGGTGAAAAAATTATTCTTTTTGCGTTAGATTATACTATTACACCAAATAGGTATTTTAACTCCTATGCTGGAGTCATTTCTGACTCACATTGATAATACATATTTACTATCCTCCTCACTTTTGCTCGCCATGACTCCGGCGCAGTATTCGGAAGGTTAAAACATTACCTTCTTAAAAGCCTATCTAATTTGTACTATGAGTTATCAGCAAACATTGTCATTATCTGTAACAGTAAAATGAGCAAGCCAAGAACAGTCTATTTTATGAACTAGCTTAAGATAGTTGGTTTCCTTAACCGTTATATATTCTTAAACATTACATTTTGTAAATTTCAAATAATTGTTCTTTAAAGAGCTCTCGTACCATCTGCTGTTTCACAAAATCCTTGGAAGATCTCGCCTAGCGAAAGTAGAATAGCGGATCCATGAACAGCCGCGTTGCTAATTCTCATTCAAGCATCGCGGTGGCCCATTAAGAATTATGCATTTCACACACTCGATTTAATATTTAACGCTTGCACACGGCATTACCAGCATTACGTTTTTCACGAAGCCAAACAATTTTCGCAAACAATGTTATCGCTTACTGCTCGAAACAATGAAGGTGTTTGAGCTGAACGGGCCGCGGGTGGTAGACTTTGTGTACGAGCGAGCATAATCAGATACAAATAACGCCAACGAGGTAATCAAATGAGACGAGCGGAGCGCAAAACGGGTTGGAATCGACGGGTCAAAACGTAAAGGAAATTGCAGGATAATTTCGCGCGCGTTCCCTGACATCGATAATAAGAGTTCGATTATCGTGCGGGGAAGAAGAAACAGGGGAGTTGGGATCTCACGGAACGTAAAAGAACCGACACGAAAATTGCCCGCGGCTCGATGGCGAGCCTCTGGATGGGCTGTTCGCGTTGAATCAAATCCACGTCGCAAGAAGAAGGCGACGACCCGTAAAATGAAACGACGAAGCGGCAGAAAGAACCTCGTAAAGCTTCCCTCCCCGCTGGGCGAAAGCTGTCGACACGCTCCCGCTCTCTTTTTCCCTTTCTTCCACGTCCTGACAAGTTGCGCTCCAAGTACGTACATCGTATCGCGCCGACCATAAAAGAGAAACACGAAAAACGTGCCGGCCGAGGAATAAACTTCCTGGTAGTTGTTTCCTCGTTTATTTGGAAGTGGCCTGGTTGGGCTCGGATACTCGCGACGGATTTTCCCCGCGGATATCACTGTCTGAATCTTTATGCCTCGGACATCTTTGCCAGATCGATTCCTCTCTGACAGTCTCCGGTTGGTTCAGACGGATCTCCGGTGATCGATCTCTCACGCAGAGTGGTGTCAAGCAAAGATTCCTGGTAGCCTTTATTTCTTAACACTTTGACGGTCACGTGCAGAAGATTTTACGAAAATTTCAATTATAAAAATCGATTCGGCGCTGTTTTTACGAAAACGTTTCATAATTGTATTATTAACAAAATCCATTTTGTTTACTTATTTATCAATGCTTTAAACCAGGTGGTTTAAAAATTCATCCTATATACATCGTTAACCAAGTCTGTGGAAACGACACTAGTAAAATGTGTGTCATAATTATACTATTAACTTAATATTTCATGTAAAATTTAGTTGCGTAATTGAAAAATATATACTGATCTTTTGTTATTTACGCAAATTATATATCTACAGTTTCTGAAACAAGCTTTACATTTTTGATGTTACGAATTTGTTTATATTCGTCCCCAAAGGATTAATAAAATATAAATCATATTTTATTATTATAAGCCTCAACACCTTGACAAATGAAATGAATGTACTTCGTTAAAATATTTAGTATCTATTAAAAATCTGATATCACGTATAAACTACCGTAAATTTATTCTTATTGGTAGGTATCAAAAGTCATACTAAAATCGTAATTGCAATAGAACAATGATGTTGCACAACGCAACGGTTTATTTACAAAACTGGAAGGATTAATAAAAATAACTATTCAATAACTGACTGTGATTTTAGTAAAAGGAATCACACTATCGGTTTGTAGACAGAGTTACAATTCGTTGAATCTTTCACGGCAATACTTGTCAATACGAGTATCGCCGTTTAATATTCTCGTCGACACGAAATATTATTAATATCAGCCAGAATAATAAATTAATAACGCGGACACGTGATTAAACCGACCCGGTTAATTGATTACTGCAGTAGGCAAATGAAAAAAGAAGGAACGACAACCGGCGATTGATAATAAACAATAATTTTCCTCGAGTACACCGAGAGACCATCAGGATGAAGAGCAAATTGCACGGATTTCATATCACCGGCCGCGATTAAAAGTATGGAAATCAATCGTTAAATGTAAATAACATTTGGCGAATAAATTCAATAATTTATTAATCATCGTTTCCGTCTCGTTTTAATCCGGAACGTTTGCTGGCCGGCGACTGTTCACCGCAATCCTAAATATCAGCTTCGAAAAAAGGTGTTCGGAAATTTCAGGAAATTAAACATCCGTTTTGCGATAACTGTTTTAAAACTGTTCGAATTACATGAAATTTGTCCATTGTGCCGTCGTGTCTGTAACGAAATCATGTAATAAATTCATCCATAAATTCACGTAATTATTGTTTCCTCTGACTCCTGCGCGAAGCTGTGGATTATATCAAACTGCGTCTGATGAACAATATTTTTCGTTATTTATTGACATTACTACACGCTATTTCGGAGTATACTTATCAACAAACGTAAGATAACATTATAGCTTTATGCACCAGGAGTTTCGTTCGTCGCTATGTTATTCGTATAACTGCATTTATCATATAATTATCAATATTTTTTCAATCAATATTTATCAATGTTTATAACTACTATGGCCGTCTCTAAGTTTATTTAACTTATAAGTTTTTATAGGAACGTCTTTTACAGTTTAGTTTGTATTATTTGTATACATCTTGTATTGTTTGTATACAAGAACATTTAAATCGATAAATAAATAAATAAATTAATTAATTAATTGTTAAAGTATGAACGAATTTATTAAATGAGACCTGTAGAATTTTAACTAATGGAATAATTGAACAGCACTCGTTGTTTAATATCACGAAACGCCTAGACTACAGATCTTACGCACTAATGACAAAAATCAGTAGACCGAACGTGAAACAGTAAAAACGTTTCGAGCAAAATACTGTTCCAATATTTTCAAAATCAGAATCATTAAGAAAATAAAAGTATGTAGCTCCCGTATCTTGCAACATTTTTCAAAACCAAGTAGCATGGTTGCATCGCTGCGAACAAAACAGCGCAATAAAACATTTCCAACGAACCGGTACAATTAATAAAACCGACAACTTGTAAAATAATAGTTACCAGGACATGCAGATCTTTGAAAAAGAATCCAAAGAACAGAAATAAAACGGACAAATCATCAGGAAGCACCGCGAAATTCAATTTATTGTCTATACTGTATCAGAAACCTTAACCGGCGTTGCTCGGCTGGCTGAAACGAATAAAGGTGTTAACCCAAGGATATAAAAAGGGAGGATAAAAAACCGGAGGGGCAGAAGTGGTAAAAAGCGTGCGGGCAGGTTTTATCTGTTGCATAAGAGGATTTCTCGACTGTAAAAAGCTGGGATCGAGAGCACGGCGTGGCTTTATTCTTGCAGTCTCTTGCGGTTACGGTCTCCGTACATAAATCTTTCGTTTCGCGACAGAGACGGAGCGACGGGTGTTAAGAAAAGAGAAACCGAGCTCCCGCGTCTTCCACCGCGTATTTACGGATGACCGACGCGACGCTGTGGGAGAAAAGTGCACCCGGGGCGAGCCTGGCCAAGGTGTACACGAGCTTCGGAAGAGGATAAAGCTCCCCGACAGAAGAACGTTTTCCGCTCCCATTGTCGTTATATCGCCTTTGAGGTGTTCTAAATATTACACGTGCCGAGAATTACCTTTGCGCGGTCCTCCGTCGTCCTCCGTCCCCATCCCCATCCCCAGCGCCGTTCTTTCCTCCGCGACTCGCTCGAGAAACCGTTTTTCTTAATTCTACTAATTAACGCCAGAGAAATGTAATGTGAGAAATTAGCCTTGAGCTCATTAAGGAACGGGTGGTATGTTTAATAGACTTTCCTTGCGTGCTAAGGACGGCCACTCACTTTCCACCGAGAAGAATTTATTCTTCGTACGCGAGGCGTGAGTTTCCCTCCGGCTTATGGATCTTGGAGGTGTGGCTTTCGTTACCAGTTTTATTAACCAAATAAACGACTTACTCCGTTCATTGTTGCGCGCTAATATATCGAGAACTAAATTCGGTGGGATTAAATCTTATGCGCGCGTATCGCACTTGGGCTACTTAATTGACTGTTAACTGTAATCCAATTTAGACACGCATAACTTGACTGCAGGTTTCTATGCAACGTGAAAAGTGATTGTGTTAATTGTATGGCATGAGAGCTCCGTAGACATTGTTTTATTGTTTTTTGTTTTAATTTCGATAAGTTGAATGTAGGGCGACAGTTGTTATCGGCTTTTAAAGCGCTTTTACTGTCTCTCAATCTTATCCTAAATGTGTAATATTCGCAATCTCGTTACAATGTGTACGACATTATTAATTAACCCTTTGTACTCGAAGTCATTTTAACTGGAAATCCAAAATAATTTTTCTAACATAATATCTCCATCTTGTATGACAAAGTACATTTTATGCATATGGAATTGGGTCTCGTGATTCATATAACAGTTACACTTTTAACAATTTCATAATAATATAGTAATATAATTTTAGCGGCACCCGGTCGGCGATCGTAATAACCTTAGAACTGTCCGCTTGCAGATGCCAAGGACTTGGCGGAAAAAAACCTTCCTTGACGTTTGCAAGTACGGGATTGACTTTATTTCTTTATTACTTTTACTGCGCAGCAGACCTAGCTGACGAAATGTCGCCGGCCGCGTACCGCTACCTGGCCGAACGGTCAACGCGACCCAGGAAAGACAAGCCAGGGTGGTACCTTTCTCCCCCGCCAAAACTGAACGGACGGTTGGAGAAAGCTACCATCCGCAGGTCTCCCAAAAATATACCACGCCTTGTCTAAACTATAAATGCAGAACGAAAACGTCTGTACCATTCATTCATTCTTGTACTCAGTCTTGCATCAGTCATCCATCAGTTTTCCGTCAGTCTCGCTGTATATACGAATCAAAACCTGTTAAGTTTCGTCGAAACACACTGTGCCCTTTATTTTGTGACGCCTAACAACCTCGTTACATAATATAATAAAAATTATCGTGGAACATGATATAACAATTTTAGTGGTGCCTTAGAGCTACACTACTCGAGTGCACAGGGTTAAGATTATAATTTTACTTACGTAGATTAGAGCCAACGCGATCTTTTAATTTCTGCCACAGAAATTGCAATTAGGAATATGGGTTAGAGTTACGCTAACTAGAAAATTACGAAATTTAAATACAGATATTGCAAGCAAAGATATAAGTAGCTTGAAAATATTTTGCAAGTTGTAACTAAAGGTTTCTATAAAATTATGTCTGTATAAAGAACTAACAAGATTTCACATTCGACAATTATAAATGGATTTTTCTAATAAAAACTAAGAATTGTTTATGAAATTCTTAAGAATGTCCTTCGAGACACCCCCGAATTTTGATTACCACAGGCAAAGAATGAAACGTGATAGGACGAGTGTCGAATGCTAAAGTTATACCCGTAGGTTAATTTGTTGTAATGGCCCGGTTGGTAATAATCTTTATCTGCGATAAAAAAGATCGAAACAACTCGGAGGAATGGCCAAGTAAAATTGCAGAGAGGCCTCACATTTTCTTCTCGTAATCCCAGTTTTACTGTTGGCCTTAAATGGGGTGACGAAACATAAAAAATCGTAAGTGCAAAGCACTTTTCGAAGAGCGATTCGGGGATAGTTTCTTGTTTATGTACAAGAAAAGTATAAACCGGGTGTGCTTCCTTAACGGCCTTCTCGCAATCAACGTTTCTTTCTATCACATCGTTTAAAAATTATTTCTTACGAACGTTGTCGCTTCCCTCTACCTGAAATAAATTTTTCGACGAACGAGTGACAAGTAAAAAGTGACTGTACTACTTTTAACCCCTTGCGCTACGATTTCTTTCAGAACCGCGTTGATTAGCACTTTCTCGTCCTTAATAATTTCCTCGATGAAACAACAGAATTTTTGTTTCTTGATTGCCTTCATTTACTTTCATTTCCAGATTTTGACGACAGAAGATTCAAATCTCATTTCGCTTTAGAAGAAATGATTGGCAGTCATATTTATTAAATTATGTATGAAATGTTCGTCACGAGTCTGACTCGTTATTATAGTGCAAGGGATTAATAAAGTAACGTACTACTTTTTCAAAATGTCAAATGAAATTTGTAATACTCATCGTGCGATTATAACTTACTTGTGCTGTAAGAAATATCTCTTTAATATACGAGATTGCAAATAAATCGTAATTTGAAGTTTCGGGATCTGGCATGCAACAATTTTAGAATCGCATATGAGAGTTAATAGCAAAATAATTTACATTTATTAGTGGAAGATCGACTGTCCGATTTACTGCAATCGAAACATTATGCAGCTCAAAAACTCTGTACAGAGGGTTTACGTTTACTTTGATGTCGGTTTATTGCAATTATAGTTGTAAGTTTCATTTCGAAAAAATACTTGACATAAAAATTGATGGAGCTCATCGCCATCCTTCCAACGTCGACGAAAACTTCAATTTCCTCGAGGGCAGGATGTCCAGGGTCTGCGAATAGGCGCGGACACTTCGTAAGTCCGACCGATGAGCTAGCCTTTTAAGAGCTCTTCTTTCCAACTGTTTAGGCTATTATTGTCGTCGAAAGTGGCCGTCCGCACCGTCCATTTCCTGGCAATTTCCTGATGCTGTTTTTCACGTGAACTTTTGAACCGATCCTCCCCATGGCCCGGGTCGCGCCATCTTCTACTGTAAAATATCTGCTAAGTAGCCGTGGCAAGAGTGGCCGATTATAAATGGTCACGAGTAAATACTAGGGTTTTGTGTCCAGATGCGTCCTGTATACTTAATGCGAGCCGGACAACGGCCGACCGCTCCGTGACGCTCGCCAACGAAAGTGAGCCTTTTCGAAAATTAACGAGCTGTCCCGGCGAAGTTCAGTTTTCCCTGAAAGAACCTTCCAGCGTCCGCCTCTGCTCGGCCACTGTTATTGATGAAGTCATTAATTGTATTTTAAATTCTCCTTACCTTCGGCGTCTCGCGTCTGCGCGATTAACAGAAATAATTCGGAGCCAAGATAAAATAATTAATCCAACCAAACGGAAACGTTGAAAGACGACCACAAAATTACTAGACAAATGTTGTCGGCTTGATAAGTGTTTTAAAAAATCGTGTTTCTAACTTCGCTTTTGCACCGGTACATGTGTCACGTGTAATTATTTTCTTCTGTAAAAACGCCACTCTTTTGACCTTTATCACTGACGAGACAACATTGTTTCATACCCGTATTTGTCCGCAGTTCTCTTCCCTTTCACGAGTGCTGTTCTTTTTTTTTTTAAATTGCGTATCCAATTGTCTAGTTCACACCGAATATATTAAAACTCTTGAGAGCTAGTTAAAATACTAATTAATTCATATTGTTTGTCTGCTTTCGCTGAGAGTTGGCGACGCCTCAGTTTAATTATTCAACTGCGAATATTATGTGAAAAATATGAAAACATAAATGCTATAATATTATTTTCAACATATTAAAATTGCCAATACTATTCTAGTCGAATAGTATTTAGAATTACTCTAAAGAATATTTGATCATTGTGCACTACTCAAGGACATTTATAATTAGAAAGATGTAGTTCTTAACTAGCGTTCAATTTAGGCAATCAATTTATGCGTTCCAGCGAGTAAAACTGTAATTAACAGCTCTGCTTTTAGGTTAAATTGGCGTGCACGAGGGTTAACAAAATTTAGTATAGTCTAATATAGTTAATCAATGTCAGTGCAGGTATCTGAGATCTAGTGGAAAACGATTACTTACATCGTAATAAGCAATGGCGCAGGCCAGTCGCTCCTTTGCACGCGATTCGTGATTAAAGTTGTTGCGGCGGTGCTAAAATATTCATCCCGTGTCCAAGAATCGTCGATGGAATCGAAAAGAATAGCGTTGCAGTTTCAATCTTGGTCGCATTACCGCTGCGCTGAAAAAAACGTATAGAGCCGGATGTGTCTTCAGTGAACATGCCACTGCGGCGGTGAAGATCGTAAACAGACACGACAGTTTTACTTGGCTGCGTGCACGGTTATCTTGCATCAGGCGCGGTAGGTAGCCTCTGTTCACGGAAAGAGCAGTCTCTGAAAATGACAGTAATTTTGCCAGAACAATAAAGTCGCTCTATAATATTTTATTTTATGGGACTGGAGAATGCCTAGTAATTATCACCGGAAAGATCGGAGACCATCGATGCTTAATTTGAAATTGAAATTAACATTAGAGTTAATGCAACAAAAATAATTCAGAGTTCGAACAGAGTTCAAAGTTCGAGCAGTTTGCGTTGAAATCGTGATTTGTAGTAAAAATATTTTTAAAAACAGTTGCATTGTATGCTGCGGTTTATATTCGTTTTGAAATTAAAAGCAGAGTGTCGTTTCGCGTAAACGAGTTTGGTAGTAGATCGAATAAGTAATCTTATTCGATATAATTGCGCGAATTATTTTATTCGTCGGCCGATAACAAATTTTCACTTAATCACGCGTTTCAATTATGAAGTAGAAGTTAATGACTACTTCGATCGATTCAATTATCACGCATTACAACAATTGGATTACATTCGGTGTTCCATAAATAAATTGTGATTTAAATTCGAATCAAATAACCGTGTTCTGGCGTGTTTCTGTCCCATAATTTATCACTTTCCGCATTAAATGGTTCCTCTTTGCTGTTGTGATTGTCATGGTATTTATTCCGATCTTTTCAGCCTATCGCGCGCTGTTTCGTATTTAATATAACTGAAAGCTGAAATCCTTAAAAGTAATCTGAGGATATGTCCAATTTGATTCGTAAACGTATCGTTTATATACGTATTTATCTTTTGTGTATTTTCATCGGATATAAGATCCGTTAATTATTAAACTAGAATTATGGAAAATGTTTTAAATCAACAATAACCTTAGTGAATTAGCTGCAAACAAACATCCGGTTGTACTGGCTGTGAGAATCGCAATAAGTTATCTTGCATAGACTTGAAATGTTTAGAACGTACTTATCCTTTTCATTTTTCCAACAACTGCAAAAGTCACGAAAAGTAAATTATTCTGTTAGATAGTTCCTAGTAGTTCCATTTGCGCCGTCGCTAAATGTTGTGTAACACAAGCAAATAAAATATTTTCTAGAAAGATTAAAATAATTCATTATAAAATGTTGACGTAAAAACAAGTAATCGATGAGAATAGGGCGCGGGGCTGTTTAAAAATTCCTACGAGTGATTAAAACATGTTTCAACCCAATGATAATTTTAATAAATCAGATGCAAAACAAAAGACTAACTTTAGTAGTCAAAATAAGTTGTCCTAACATGTCTTTAATCCTTGGAGACATGTACTAATCTGGATTTTTCAATGAAACTACGAAAATGGAAATTAAAGGATTATCAAATTAATTAATTATGAAAAATTTTGATGGAAAACGAAAATTATTAGTGGCAAAATACTACTTAAGTGACGAGAATATGAAAAAAGTATTTCAACCTAATGGCAATTTTAATAATCCAGATAGGAAATAAGGCTTAGCTTCGATAGCCAAGATAAATTATCCTAAAATGATTTTAACCCTTCTGAACGTATCTATAAATTTGCTTTTTTTCCGATAAAATCATGAGGATGAATAATAAATGATTACGATAATAATTAATTATGAAAAATTTTGACAAAGAAGAGAATAAAAATTATTAGCACCAAAGTCCTATTTCAATGACGCGAATATGGCGTAGGGGTGTCTAGGGTTTCATAAAGCCGGCCAAAAGATTTGCCGTAGCGGCGATTCCCGCGTATTTAACAGACAACACTTTGACCGCTATTTAAGCAGGTCGCTGGTGCCATCTGTCGTCTAATTGTGGAAGCAATCGGCTTCGCGCATGTATATTGCGCATAAAAAATTCAGAAGACCAGAACGTCGGTAACCGGGATCCCTAACGAAATCGATAGCGCGAAGAAACGCCGAACGTCCTGCTCGGTTCACCGTTTCTGTTGGTGTGCGAGCTGAAAAATCCACGTACGAACCGACAAAAAAACTCGAGAAAAAATCGAAAAATTCAAAAGTACCGGGAAAAAACGTGAAAAAGTCGGATTCGCGGTAGAGACATTTTTATCGAAGATTTTTTCGGGCACTCCCGCGGGCTGTCTCCTTTCGTGACTGTTTGTTCGATGGGTTGCAGCCTGTAGGCGTTCGTTGACTCTCATTGCGTTTGGAATTTTGAAACTCTGCGTTTTGAAATGGAACGTCAGGATCGTTAATACCGCATCCCAGACAAAAATACGAAATATTCAAGAACGAATATCGAAGATCTTACTTAAATGTGTTTCTATCGTTTGTCCCCTTCGTCGTGATCAGGTTCGAGAGCATCTCAATTTTGTCTACGTATTGATAAGATTGTCAGTTTTGCAGACAACATGTCCTAAAGTCTATTGAGAGATTTAGGATGATCATCTGTGGTCGCAATGTACGTGCTGAAGTACTAAGAAATTTTTAGAGATTTTACATTTTTGAAATATAGCACGACGAAATGTAATTATTACACTATATATAGGTTAGGGATGCTACCCCGTGTTTATGAAAAAGACTCGTGCAAAGGAACAGTCTTCTGGTCAACCTTGTGCTATACTGTTGAGGCTATGAGATTAGACGAAGTGTGATCTTCTAAGTAGAAGCGTACAATGTATTCTAAAAATAAACCAATTTAATTCATTGTTCTCAACGAAAAATTCGGTCTTACCGCCAGGCCGATGCACTCTCCGACACTCCGAATCATAGGACACTCTGCCCGAGGCTGTAAAATATGAATTTATGATGGACAATGTACTGCGGATATTCTTAACACCCCGCAAGTGCTCTTTCATAAAAACGTAAAATCGTAGAAAATATTAGCGCTAACCACCATCGATTTTCCGCTTTGTGATCCGCATAATGGACAACCTGCCGACGCGTATCACGTTGATATTGAAAATCCGTTACAATACAATACAATACAATGATCCGTCCATTATCTAAACACTGTGACAAAGAGCCTGTCAACGTAATGAACGCCGAAATTTTCCGACGAGCGTTACTGATACTCAGGTCGACAGAGTCGTGTTACGGGCAAATTAGTCACGAAGAGCATTGGTATGATTGCAGCCGCCGCCGCCGTCGCTCCGCACCGGTTGGCAACGAGCGAAATTAACGCCGGACGAGGAGCAGAGCCCGGCGCGGCGCGGCCGAGTCTAATATCGATCATTCAGCGGTGGACAACGAGTTCGTCCGCGTCCTCGGTGTCCGAAGATCTGGAGGATTTCTGTTCCCGGTTCTCATGCTCGATATCATCTTCGATGAAGATCGCCGGCTATAAAAGGGCGCGGAGACTGGACCGGCTGCGGCCGAGGTCCGTCCACGGGGGCGGAAGGAGCAGAGACGAAAAAATAGCCGTGTAAAGTGCATGCTGCGCGAGTGACCATTGGTCGAGTGCGGAGCAACCGATAGGGTCCAGTCTTTCTCGTTTATCCAATCGATCGAGCTGAAAATTTCCAACCCTTAATTAAGATCGCGAGGGCACTTGAGTTTTCAATTAAAAGGGAACTGCCCACCTCTCCGTGTCTCCCTCCCCCCGCCCCTAGCCGAGAGCGTCGCTGTCTCGTTCTTCTCTTGTTGTCACCGTTTCTTTCTCTTGCCCCGCGAGTCGTCTCGCGCCGATCTGCGCCCCGATCCGCGCCAATCCTCGCCGATGTCTGTCTCTTTCTCGCTCGGTTGCTTGATTCGAGTTTTGACCCCCATCCCGGTCGCTGATTCATCGGTTTGCCTCACCCAGTGACAATATTAAATGCAATTTCGTGCATCCTCCGCGGCCACTTCGGCTCCATGTCGAACGAACCGTGTCCCGATGCTCGGTCTCCGTCTCGATCAGCTCGATATCAGTCCTCGTCCCGCCGATATCGAGAAATATTTGTCGGGCCGGGTACCGCTGGAGGACTCGGCCTGCGATCCCGATAATATTCTATTGCGATGGAGCCCGGGTCGCGGCTGCGACTTTTTCATCAGCTTCTACGCGGCGGACCGCGAAAATTGAAATTCCTGCGCGCCACTTCTGCCCGCTGCTTTCCACTTCACCCCGTTTCCGAATTCTCGAACGACGCCGCGGTCTCTCGCGTCGAAATTCGCCCCGCGTGGATCCACCACCCCCGATCCCGTCGTGTTTCCAATCTGCCGCCCGTGATTGCTGGGAATCCGCGTGATATTTAGAAAATATTGCCTGGGGGGACGGGGCCACCGCGGCCTGATTTTCTTTCACACAGCCCGACAGGATTTATTAGGCCCGCCGTGTGTCCCGGCTGTTCCGTTCTAAATGGTGCGGTTATGTGCGCGATAAAAGGTATATTCAATAGTGTACGCTAACATTACGTTTATATGGACCTCGACGAGAACACAGTTCGGTTTAACGCTTCGTGTTTTCGCGGAATTTTTAAGTATCGCGTCCGTTAACTGCTTAACGCGGTTATACGTTACTCAGGATTTTTTTGTTTTCAATTATTTCTTGCGAGCAAAGTTCACACCTGTGGGGTCGCCGCTTTTAGTAAAACTTTTTGTACAGTTGTATACTCATTTGTAGTAACAACTTGTTGACGCTGAACCTGCCGATCTCGAAAAGTGACCGACGCGTGTTGCTCTATAGGAACAACAAAGTTGAATTCATTTGGACTTTCCACCATTTTTATTGCACTGTAAGCTTGAACAAAGGAATTTATTCAATCGTTGAAAAATGGGAAAAATGGGAAATCGATCGTTCTGACCGGCGTGGTGGATTTAGTGTTAAGTATGCATGCCATTCCATTCTCTTAAGCAAGAACAAAACTGTACTTTTGCCAATCAGAATTTAGTCACTCAAATAATTATAGACTCGCGATAAATATAAATTACCTTTTCCAAAGTTTGCGTAACTTTTTTTCACGAAAACAATAAACGTCACTACAGTTACGAACAAAAATATAATTATCGAAACAAATGTTGGTTGCAAAGACATCGACACCCTAAATCATTATAAGATCCTCTGCACTAGCCGTAGACCAAATTCTTCTTGTTAATCCTTCGTTACCGCAGACTTCGCCACATACCACGCAGATAGTAACCAACAATTCAAAATAATAATTAAATACTCAAATACAAATATTAAATTTTAGTTGAAATTGTCGAAACACTGTACCGTACCAGATACGTTCGTTGATAATAATACTAAATAATTTCTGATAAAATTACAGTTGTTAACGGTGCATCAGGGATGAAACATAACTAATACATATCACAGCGCTACCAACGGATGTCTCTTATAATAATAACGACCAAGGATGTAGCAGGTGGCAATGAACGCTTCTAAGGTCATCTACCGCGGTCCCAGACCAGGTCTCCCAGTTCTTGGGGCAGCAGCGGCCGTCCAGGTGACACCGAAAATCGCATAATTCAAAAACCGGGATGGGCGTAGCGGCTAGGGGAGAGAGGGGTCTGCTGGCGAAAAAAGAGCGGAGAGCATCGCGCTATCAGGTGAACGATGGATACCGTGATAGCGGTAGCGACGGTAGCCGAGGGCGTACATAGGGATGACGCGTAATCGTGAAAGAGGAGTGGGTGGTATTTTTGGTGAACTGCGGGGCCAGCCCCGGCTGTATCGGCATGGGCTGCGGATGGTAACCCTCGCGCAATGGCAATTTTTGCACATGCACCAAACCAGTGTCGGCGAGCGGGAAAGAGCGAGACCGAGGGAGCGACGGAGAGAGAAAGCAACAGACAGCGAACGGTAGACGGAAAGAGAGGTGGAGCGAGATGGAGAGAGAAAGCGGTACGCGTGCCTTGCCGGATCCCACCCACGCACACGCACGCAAACACCACTGTCCGATAATACTGCACGATGACCATGGGACACGGAGCTGATTGGGGTGTGCAGGCTAGCTATGCAGTTTAATTTATGTTGCATCACCAGTCAGTCGTAGCCGCATCAACTCCTATAGCTGCCGATCGAGTTTGGTCCGTGACTTTCAGCCGGATTGCCGTCCTTGGTCCCCCGTCTTCGTGCCCGGTTACGTCGTCGAATCATCGAGAGAACACCGGCCTGCTGTCTGTGTGCGTTTCTGTGCGGGTGGGTGCGCGTGTGCGCGGATACGGGCCCGGCGTGTGCGACCTACGTCGACCGTGCAGGTTCGTAGTCGGCCATATTTGTTAAGCGCGTCTGCGAGACGCATAATCGATCTTGCGGTTGATCCGAATTGTAGCCGACCAGTTGACGTTTATTGGTTTACTGTAACGCCGCGTCGATCGGCGCTCGTTCAAGGCTCCGCCCGACTCCATGGGAAACGCACTCGTTACCCGACTCTTGCAACACTGCACCGTTCCCATCGATTTCGCCACGATCGGCTCGCCCAATTGCCAGTCAATAGATTAGCAGAGTCTCTAGCTTTGAGACAGATAGGGAGATCAGGTAACTGGGGAGAGAAACTGATGTTCTAATTGACTTGGAATTTATTACAGCTGTTCTCATCGGCCCTGGTACCGTGCAACTTCCTTCGAAATGTTTTTTCCATGTCGTCGATGATTTCTCCGCAATTTCAAGTTGTTTGTTGGCAGACACATCCTGCGTGTCTAACCGAGGACTTAAACTTGTGCATAAGTTGTTGGGTATATACGGGAACATTTCAAGCGAGGTTCATGGTGCCAAGGAATGTAATAGACAGAATAGTTTTGGTAAATGACCTTTGGTCGATGACCTCGATGATTTTTAATATGCTGCGAAAATCACGGCTCCGAGTAGAATCGCGAAAGTCTGTTTTAACAATCGTCCTTTACGGAAACGGTATTGATAAAAATATCTTTTTAAAATAGTTACCGTGTTTGTTACTAATCGGTCAATTTTTCCTTTTCGATAGAGCATCGAATGCGGTGTATGAAGTATTATAACTGAAATGAAATAAGAAGTCGTATGAGACACAAGAATGATCTTCGTTAGAGTGAAAACTGCATTGCAACGTTATCGTGTTTCGTAATTTACGGACTGTATTGCGTTCTTCATATTTGCACGTTACATAAATACGCAAAACTCGGGTCTGTTGGTTGTAAATTTGTTAAATCTACCGCGATTAATAATTTACTGATATTTTATATGTACTTCGCACTTGCTCGCTTAAACGATCAATAAAACGTATTTGAATATCGTTCGATATCGAGAATACTTTTCGCATAAATTACGTGTCATTATTCTCGTGTTCTCACGTTTTATCAATCATACGATCAACGTGATTTTGATCACGGAGTCTTAAGCATTACGTTTTTCTTCCCCGATAGAATCTCAGTCTAGTGGATAGCAGTAAACACGTGTATGATGGATAGCCAATTTAACGTCACAATCTTCGGGGGAAGACGAGTGTAAGTTCCTGTGATTAATACGCTTCAGATTAAACATCGAGGGGATTGGAAAATCTACTTTGCCGACTCGTTTCTAAGCATATCCATCGAATCACCCACCAATTTGTAATTAAAACTGCTTCAAGGGTTTTATATTAATCATAGTCTTGAAGACAGAGGAGTAGTTGGCGTATAAAAACCAACGCAACGGTCAAGCCTCGTGTTATATTTTTATGAAAATATCTTTGGAAAGATAGAAACTCGATTTCAACACGAACAAGTTCCATTCGAAATTTTGATTTACAATTTCCAGTAAGAAGATAACTCATTGAAATTTAATTTATTTGCAAACTCCTGTCTCCAGGAATGGTATAAAAACGTCAGCGGACGAAATTAAACACAACATCATGACGATAAAACGCAATATTACTAATATCATGGTATTTACAATCGATACCGATAGCACAATGACAATTGAAATGAAAGCGTGCTAAATGAACGGTCCGAGATAAGCTCGAGGCTTGCAAGTAGCTTAACAACACGTCCAAGATAAAGTCAGTACGTACGAAACTATAAATCGTATCTCGGCTATCGAACTATAGTCTCTCTCCGATGGAATGTTGCGTCGCGTCGATAAGATAAAAATGTCAACGAACCAGGTGTTTCGCGACAGGGTCGAACACCTCTGCGAAACGGGCGCCCGAAGATTCCAATCCTGTGTAAGATATCGATCGTGAGAGCGTCGGGAATTCTTTCGCGTTCTAATTAAAATCTATCGATGAACGCTAATTAATAGCGGGGCTGAATGGGCGGTGTCAGCGCGGCGTGAACTTTTTTTCTCCTCTTTTTCTTCTTTTTGTTCGCGCGCTACGAGCCCCTTCCGTCGCGATCAACCTTTCCCTCGATATCAAATATACTCGCGAGACAAAGCCTACTGCTTATTGCCGCGTGAATGCGGCAAGATCAAAGGCCTGATAAATAAAGGAGCGTCACACTGGAGGCATCGACCAGGCCACTAGCTCGGAAACGGAATCCGGGATCGAGGAGGAAAAGCTAATTAGCGCGGATCGAAGCCGCGTCGCTTGATAAATGGACGGTCAATATTTGAATTAAGGACATTGTACTCCCCCGCGGCTGGTCCCTCCTTGCCCGCACCCTTTTTATTTCCATTATTTGTCCCGGAGTTCTTCCGCCGCTGGTCGACGACGTCTCGGCGAAGTGGCCGCGCAAACTTGCGCCTGTTCGACCGAACATCTCCGCGATATTTACACGAGCAACCTCGAGTCCGAGATAGCGGATGATTAATGGCCCTCCTTCAGGGTTTATCGACGATCTGTCCACTGGCCAGCGCCATCCCCGTTCCGACTTGACCACTTTTCGAAAATTTGCTACCGCCTGAAACGCGGCGCCGAAATTAGTGCTTGATGAATACTAAAATTACGGGCTCGGGAATTTCGGTTCCGTTGGCTCTGCCAAAAAGGAAAGTTTGTTTAGAAAGGAAAGTTTTAGCCGTAACTCTTAATGAACCATCTAGAAACCTCCGTGTCGTTGGATTTATTCAAATCTTTACGCGTTAATTTTTCTTTCGATATTTTTCAATTTACATTAATGTGATCCACAGAGATCTTTTTACTGGATCTAGTACAAACTGCTAACGACGTAGATTGGTTACTTGGAAATTAGAATTTCGATGGAACGTTTCTAATGTTTGATTCAAATGCAGCCCGACTATAAGAGGATTAAGAATAATTCGAGATAATAAGAGATGTGACGGTTGTAACTCTAAAATAAATAAATAATATGATAAATGAGGAGTAGGTGGCGGAAGAAAAAGATGTTAAATTTTGGCGATACTTATCGATACCCCACGTGTAAAGGACGTGTCCAAGCCTTGAGTTCAATATAGTCCCGTGATATGCCTCTGGTGATTTCTTGCGCGAGGCGTAAACACAAGAACGCAAATAGAATTCTGCTGGTTTACCAACTAAACTAGTATCTATGCTCGAAAAGAAGATAATCGCTTTCCTCTCGTAGATGGAAAATATGGGCTGTCTGAAATAGATCAAGCATTTGAGAATTTCATTACACAGAGTTATACGAAATTACATCCACTGCCCGAAACTTTCGGACGCTTCGATATTAATCAAGTTACTCAAAATTAGCCTTAATGGTCTCTCGTAATCCATCGGATTTTCTGCAGTTAAATAATTGTCCATCAAAATTTCTAACTCCGCCGAATTCTAAGCACTTGCATTAATTTTTAGTACGTACGCCCGCCGTCAGCTTCTACTACCTTTTACCTGCTTCGAATTTTGTTTTAGAAAAATGGCCTCGTTCGAGCAATTATGACAACTGTAAAACACAGTTTTACAGTGTTATATTTGCGAATATATTCACACAAGTGTGTTTATTAACTACTTCCAGTGACCGTATTTACTGGATCAACTACCGATAAATAATAGGTTTAACGGTAACTTCGTTTACTAGATAACGATAATATTACAACAATTGATAAAACAATTCGTAGTTGCATCGTTAAGTTAAAAAATATTCACCGTCGATAAATAAGTTGTAAGTTGTATCAATTTAATCACCATAATCTCAGACATTCTAAAAACTTCCTTTCGATCAAACGTGCTTCGTATCGGTTTTAAATACAGGAGAAGCAGATACGAAGTATGATTTATATAACTACCGAGTTAGGGATTAACAATTTTCTGTTGCATCGTTGCCTGACTCCAACGAATCGGCTTATTTGTCGAGTAGATAAATCCGTTTAGATCCGACCGTCTTTATTCGTTCGATGACAGTTGACTCACGCGACCGAGACCATAAGGCACCGTGTAAGTACACGGTAACTCTATCCGATAATAGACGGACAGTCAATTAAGATGGACGCCATAAGAACCAATTAAACGTAAGTGGCCGACCGGCTCGGCTCGCGTTACATATTTACGATCTGAAATTATGCCCTTTTGTCGCTCGATCGCTAATTACTCGTAATGCGATTTCTTCGGATCACCTCCTTAACAGTTGAAGCTTTCTCGAACACCTGGCACGTGCACAGTTTTGTCTTCTCGGAAGCAATTTCTAATCAAATTACTAGGAGAAACGTTAATCCTATTAAAAAGGCAACGACTGCAAAATATAGATTCCGAGAATAAAAGAGGCAAAAATAACGTTCACCGTTCTTTATTGTTTTATAGTTGTTCACTTACTGAATCTTTATGACCCATTTGCGTTTTATTCATACAGTAATTTACTTATTGTGCTATGAACGACTGTGTAAATAATCTACTGTAAAGATTACCACAAAAATACTTTCGCTCAAATGGTAATTAAATTCTAGTGAATAGAGATTCAGTTCTTCGTGTAACAAGCGTTCAATTAGCGCAGATTCTTGTACGCTGCAAATGGAAGATTGGCGTATTCTCCAAAGACGTAAAACTCTCAAGTAGCAACGTTTTAATTCACGATGCCGCCGGAAGCAACAATTTCGTGGCAGGTTGACAAGAAAAGTGATCCACTCAAAAGTTAACGAGGAAAACAAAATGGTGCAAGAACAAAAGTTTCCGATCGGTCTCGTCGCCAGACATTCCCAAACAAAAGCGGAACAATTAATACCAATACATTCTAATTTTAATTCATTCGATTACGTATTAATTACTTATACGGCGCTTCCGGCGGGAACATAATATTACATTATCGGCGATATTACGGCGGACGCGAGGCAGAAATTGTTTTCAATGTTCGTTTGAAGTCTCGGGTTATTTTCCGGGTGGAACGTGGGTCGCATTGTAAATATGACGCGTATCGTCATCAATCGGTGACCTTGGTAATTAATCACCATGTTAATCGAAACGGTTTGCTTAATAAGTTATGCGCCGGTGGGGGGAAAAACAAGAACGCGATTCATTTAGCAATTATTTTATGCGATGCACGCGTAAATTCAGTGAAACGCGTTCCGCGAACAAGTGCACACATACCGGCCGCGCACGCGACCAACAAAGTGGAAAATTTCGAAACGAGTGGTGACCGGTTAGCAATTCAGGTAATTTCGTGACTAATTGGAGGTCAACGGGACGAAGGAAAAGATCGATCGATCCGAATCGAGGAACAGATTCTTCGTTCACGAACAAAGACGATCGGCTTTTTCACGAATTACGATTCCCGGAAATCATTCCGATCGCCTGGATTGCAGGAAAAGGTTGTCAATGTATAATACTATTGTAGTACCGCTAAACAAATTCGA
>CM052148.1:10896493-10927897 GCA_028455555.1 Augochlorella aurata | reverse complement strand
TTAAATAAAAATGAGAAAACTGCGTCGGCTATAGTTTTGACACGTGAGTATAAAGCGAATACTTTACACTACAAAGAAGTAGCGAAGTTAAACACGTCGCGGAATGATTAGATTGTACGTCACGATGCGAAAGAAGAACTTTCTACACGACTAGCACGACACTTCTTACGGTAGTTCTAATCAATTGATTACAATGATAGAATCTGAAATTTTTCTAATAGTTATTTTCTAATAAAAATAATTGTCGAATATTCTTACCATCGCGAACCAAAGCGACCGCGCCATCTTTCACAGTGTTTATCCATCCGTGGGTGACGAATTTCGTGGGCCTGCTGAAATTGAAGTTGCTCTTCTGCAGTGCGTCATCGTCGTCGATATACAATCGCTGCCCATCAATCGGATTATCTTTCGTATAAAGGTAGAAGAACACTCGGTTATCTAGGTCACGTTGCGTGTTCTCCAGAGTTTCATCCGGCGCTTTTGCGTCTGCCGGATTCGTCACCAGCTCGTCTTTAGGATCAAGATTGTCTTCCTCTTGACCAACCAGCGCAGCCAAGTCTCTCAGAGGATTCTGAAGACCTTCAAAACGTTGGACAATTAGTACAAGGTATAAGAGGGTCTCTAGATACAATAATCTCGAGACAAAATCTCTCCTGTTACAACAATTTCCACTATGGAAAACACCCGGTTTGAGTGATTCACTTAGGTGATTCGCTCTTATTTCATAAGAAACTGAATCTTATTTCAAGCTTCAAGCTTCAATCTTCAAGCTTCAGGATTCAAGCTTCAGGCTTCAAGCTTCAAGTTTCAAGATTCAAGCTTCAAGCTTGAAGATTCATGAAACTGTACTTCTCGTATTGAAAGATGAAAATATTTTTATGTTCCTTCGATCAGTTAAAACTCAAAAAGAGATCCGTGTACGATCGATTCGAACAACGATACGAGACCACAAAATATGGAAGAACCTTCTTTGTGTCTACAATTAGATAATTACAGACAATACCTCGTAGAATAATGAGGGCGAGATTACACTAAAAAGATTGCTCTAAAATTACGTGGCAAATTTCGCCTAACACTTACCGTCTACGCTGCAAATGAGCAGTAAACCAAACAGAGCGTACGCCTTCATGTTTCGTTCAAATCCGAACTCCAATTCTGGTTTATACGACTTCTTTATATAGCTCTCAGGATTCACAACACAAAGAATCAAAACTGAATGGAGGATAGAGAGGAAAGATGAAGCCAGGTGGAGGCAGCCTGAGTAAAATAAGACCAGTTTTTCACTGGAGAACGAAAGGAAGAATGACAGGTGCAAGTAGAAAGAGAGAGAGTAGAAGGAACGAAGAAATTGGAAGTGGTAAGGATGAAGGACGTGGCACTGTGCCATTGGGGGAAAGTAAAGGACGAAATTTAAAGAAGAACGGAGAGGACCGTGACCAAGACGAAGAGAACATTCTTGTTGACAAGCGTTCCTCGACGGCTACGTTAGCCGACTCGAAATTGTTGATTACGATGAAACTCCTTTGCAATCTTCTGTTTACGATAATATTCGACAAAAAACTGGAACGTAATGTTTTTGTTCCTGTAGTATACAAATGGCGCATAAATAATATTGGAGTGGTATGTTTTACTTCGCAGTGATTAGCGGTGCTAATCGGTCGCGCTTGTAAACAATCGATGAACCTTATAAAACCTGTTATTCAAATGTATAGACGACACGCGTGTCTGAAATGTCCTGCGACAACGTCAAGCGAAATCGCGAAACACGCAATCCAATTTACATAATTTGGAAATCTCATGAATTAGTAAGTCAGCAAATTGTCCTCTAATCTCCAATATTTTGGAAAAGAGCGATCGTCGAATTCTCTCAATAGTCGCGTTCCCAGTAGAACAGTGACAATACTGTTAAATAAATAGCCTAACTGTCTAATGGAAAACGCAAATGATGCACGCGATAATAATTGTGATAACTGACCAGTTTATTTTCATTGCGTTACAATAATTGATTCGGTTTAGCAAGAACGTGCACGTCGCGACACGGCACAGCAATAATATTCATATTTCAATATATCCTGGAAAACTGTGATCAAACGTACGCTTTCACGGCGCGCCAATCATTAAATGTTCAATTAAATAAGTCCATTTTCGCCCATAGCAAATGGGGCATTCGCGTACGTTTTTAAGTAGTATGTACCCTTGGCCTCGTAGTTCGGTTTCATGCCTCCGAAGGAAGCCTTGGGATTTGAGTTGCAAACACCGTCTTTGAACTTCGAGTAGCTGTCACACTTGTTCCCGATGAAGCCTTTCTCGCTGTTGATAGCCTCTGCGAAAAATATGTAGGCTCGCAAATGGGAGCAAACGTTGGACAAGCAACCAGGTTGCTGGGAACCACCGTTTGGATAAAAGTCGATGTCCCCGATCGCGTCTACGTATCCGTAGAAACCGGCGTCGGTATGAATGACTTCTACGTAGTTTGCGTCTTCGCGAGTTACTCTCTCGCCTGGGCCAGCGAGTATGAAATTGGGGAGGGCTGGGTCCAGAGCTGCGAAAACAAACAAACTTTAATGTTTACATTAGAAACCTTACTACGATAGGGAACTATAGGATATAATAATGATAGTAAAATAAAATAATGAAAATGATTGCAATTGATTTTAAGGTAAGGTTAAAATTGACTAATTTGTACCTCGTCTATGTATTTTTATTACGACCTATTCTTATTTCATTTTGTCAAAGATGGTTTTGTATTTTAACAAAATGTAACGTACTAGTGAATGGTGTAATTAAATAATAGTTAATAATAATAGCCAGACCAGTTGGAATAGCTGGTTTCTCACTTTCTCTTTTACAATTTCCGATATTATGAAAATGTTACTATGAGATATTTTAGGGTAAACTTCGTTATTCAAGCATATATTATAATAAAAATTATACAAAGTTTAACACGTTAAACGCCATGATTGGAAAGAGTGAGACCCTCAAGTGCAAGCCGTTTGCAAGTGAAGAAGAAAGCACACGAAGACAAGCCCTAATCTTCAAGCCGAGCTACGTTACCTGACATCTGTTTATACTCTAGCGTGGCGTTTAACGTGTTAAGTAAATCCGATCTTGTCTTTATTGTAAGGAATATACAGGGTGTCCCAAAAATGTCTAATAATCCAGAAATGGAGGATACCTGAGATCATTTCAAGCAACTTTTTCCTTTACCATAATTTTCTCCGAGGCATAGTTAACGAGTTATTAAGAAAAAACATTGACCAATGAGAGGCGAGTACCGCTGACGCGACATGACTGAGTCGATGAGCTCGCTTCTCATTGGTTGACGTTTTTCGTTAATAACTCGTTAACGATGCCTCCGAGAAAATTTTTGTAAAGGGAAAAGTTGCTAGAAATGGTCTCAGGTATCTTATATTTTAGTTAGATATTTTTGGGTCTCCCTGTATAATAGTCGCGTTTAGAACTCGGTGGTTCTAGCATTAAGTGATTCCAACGACAGTCATTCGTATGACTTACCAACGACATATTCCACCTGGCCTTCAGCAAAACGAGCTGATAATCCTGCTACATGGGCACCAAGAGAGTGACCGACAATCGTCAACGTCGATAAATCCAATCCTTGGGAATGAAGGAAGTCGATGAAGGAGGCGCAATATTTGCCCACTAGCGGAACGCGGCTACTGGCCCAACCGTATGGCCTAAATGCAATACTGCCCCAGTTGATCCCGATGACGTTGTAGTCACCATTCTGCAAGTAAGCTAGAAAAATGCATAACAATTTAGGATTTCAATCACTGCAGTTGGTTTTAAAGATTGCAATCAAGTTATTTTCGGAAGATTGACGAGTGGAAAAGTTCTAAACAAACAATACTTTGCACATTTTAATTAATTAATTTTGAACCGTTATCCTGTAATTGTCAAGTTAGTTTTATATTGTTCGAGCGTTAAAGAATGCACTAGATCCTAGTGACTAGAAGGTTCTTACCATCACGAACCAAGGAAACAGCATCGTCCTTTGCACTGTTGATCCAACCATGGGTTACAATTTTGGTTGGCTTGCTGAAATCGAAGTTGCTCTTTTTCAGCCCCTCAACATCGCCAACATGCAACCGTTGTAGTTGCTGTGGGTTACTTTTTGTGTAAAGCTCGAAGAAGATCCGGCGTTTCAAAACGAGCAACGTATCCGCCAAGGATTCGTTCAATGTTGTTACGTTTACTAGGTCACTGTCCCCTACATCTTCGAGTGCGAGAAGGTCAAACTCATCTCTAACGTTATCCCAGAGTATTTCGTCTTCCTTGAGACCTGCGAAGACATATGCATAATCTTATATCGCGACAGTGGGGTCGGTTATCTTCTTTACAGAAGGATGATAAATTTTTCGTGCTTGTCGGTGCGATACTAAAAGTTAATAAAAATTTCATGCGAGTATTTCATTATTAATTAAATGAAAAGAAAAACCGAAAAATTGATTCATATGGAATAAGTCCATCTATAAATTTTGATATGGACGAAATATTTATGTACGTATAAATTCCATGATACGAGTGAATAACACTTGTCGGTTAACATGTTAACAATTTTTTTTTGTAATATGTGACTTGAAACACGATAATGACGATATAAAATCTCATTTGAAATGACTGAAATCTTGATAAATGTTGAAACCCGATCACTAGGCTACGGGTTGCATGTATTTATGACAACAATGAACAAATAAAATGCAAAACTGAGACGGAACTAGAAACATTTAAAACTGATGTTGCACTATTGTCGATCTGTTAAATTATTGAAGTAAAAAATTCATTTCTATTTGATTCTCTGTTAAAGTAATGAATTAAATCTTTAAGGTGCTCATGTTGAGAATGTCACGCTATGCTTTAAATAATATTTGCTTTACAGTACTTTAAAAATAATTCTACTAGAACGAAGCAATGTCTCACCTACCGTCTGACATGGTTGTCTCGGTTGTACTGATTCTACTTCAAATTCAGATTGACTATGGTCGTACATGCCTCCTATAACGACTTAAATAGTTCCATACACGCGCGCACACGCACTATCTCCTTTCCATTCTCTCTCATTCATAACAGATAACATATTACATACAATTCTTACAAGTTCGCCGATTTTATTATCCGTATAAAAAAATAGTTCGCAAGAACGTACCACTGACGTTGTAGATAAGCAGCAAACTAAGCAGTGCGTACACCTTCATGTCTGTTTCGATTTTCGAGTCGAATTCGGGATTTCGCGGTTCCTTTATATAGGACCGAAGACTCAAAAAAAGTACTCAAAAAACGTAGAAAAACTTGGTAAAGTTTGGGACCAGTTTTCGGTTTGGGAGCGAAACAGGAAGAACAGGGTTGTTAGGGAGATGTAGACAATGTGACATTTAGAATTTGCATGAGAATTCGATTTAAGCCGAAACAGCGGAAAAAGAATGCAAAAGAAATTCTGATAAAATCAGGTTCGAAGAGGTTAGAGGAGGAGGACAAGAATGGCATAATGAGCCCAGGGAAAAATACAAGACACGATGCAAAGAAGAAGGCAGTGGCCAAGGTCAGGTATCAAGGAATCCATTCTTATTTAACACTATGTTGTGAAGCATACCCGAATTCATACCTTCCGTGCACACTTCATGTTCGGTCAGTGCAATTTGGCTCTACACGAAAATAGTCGATTGCATTTGGTGAAATAGTTATACAAATTTTCAGATGAACTTTTTTACATAGAAACTTTCACATGGTAACGTCAGGTGTATTCTCGTTTGGGACACTCGTCGTGAGATTGTTACAGGTGAAGGCATATTAGGGGGCTCTGTTTAGCACAGGTGTCGCGTACCAGTCGAATGTCTTTTACAATGAGTCCCGAATAATTTGCTAACAAAAAATCAATTGTACTTTTGCAATCTATAGTATCGTATTCAAAGCTGTGCAACTGTAGTAAGCAGAATGAGTAAATCGCAAGCTAACTTGCGAATTTCAATTTCTAAATGCATCCGTACGAGCACTATTGAAATGACCCGTCCTTGTGCGTTATTATTACTATACCGCGATTTTATTCATTTGTGACAAAATACAATAGGATATTTTTAACAATGGCAATGAAAATAAATGTCTATTTAACTCCTGTTTGTTGTAATCGTGCAAAAGGTACTTCTGCCGAGTATCTCCGAGTTGCATGCATTGCATGCATAAATTACGAGTAGAAAGAACGGAGACATTTAATGTTTCATTTTGCTGACATTATCAGCCGCGTGTCAGCCAGTAACATCGATAAAGACATTCTACGAGAAGTGGTTCTGGAGGGGTTTGTCCTTCGCGCGATACACAAGCTGGCAAAAGACTTTGATGCAGGAACCGGTATTTTTTTGAAACGGCATCAGGTGCATTCCTGTTCGGACGGCCCCGTCCTAGGATATTGTTTCACTCAGTGCCAGCGTTTTAAGTACGTCCATTGTCATTCCGCGTGCCCCTGTTCACTGAGGAGACTTGCATACGGTTCAACTTTCACCTTTTCCTTTCAAACAAGTCATTAAAAGATTATGTGACTCTTGGGAGTTTTTCCTGGAAACGTTGATGCCCTTTTTCTTAAATATTAATTTTATTCAAGATACGAAGTTTGTTAACAAAATTTCCATACTTTCCTCAACTCACATAGTCACATATATAAAATATTAAATTATTAAATTAATATATTAAATATAATATATTATAATATATTATAAAATATTAAATTAACACGTTAAATATTTTAATGTTTCTATGATTATAGTAACAGGTATACTTTAATAATAATATACAATATATATAAATAATCTTGTTCGCACTTTAATGGGGCAGATATTTAGAATCAATACGATTATTTTAACAATAAATTACGTTTCCATTTGGCAAAAATTTTTACGAACATTATAAAAATATGTTTATAGATTCGTTAAATTGTACACGGAGAGTTCAGAGAAACAGTTGACTAAAGACTTAAATGAACCCAATCGTCTTCAATTATAAAATTATGAAGAGCTTCCGCATGCCGAGGATTAATTAGCCAACACGTTTGAACGAATCCTTCTGGCGCACGGTCATATAGCGTACAATTAAAGTTCAAGATTTCCAACGGTATTCGTACGGTAAAGAGAAAGAAAGTTTTAGCAGAATTTCTGTTGTCAGTGATATTGCCGGCGGTTTATTTAACACGTTTTTATATGATAAGCAGACTTTAATTCAATTATTTTAACTCCGTTAGGCGGCGGGTACGCGTAATCCCCTTCAAGGTCCGAAATAAACGACCGAGAAGAAAAATCTCGGAGTTAAAGGTTTAAGAGACGGAAACCTGTTGTGCCGGCTAATTCCGGTGGTCCCGTATGCTTTTTTCCGTGGCCGTCGCAAGTTCTCACCCTCGGCAAGCGTTCGTTTCTCAGACAGAATCAAACAGGTTTGCGCCGGTTACGCTCGGGTAAAAACGGAGTTTCACCGACTCCTTTGAACGCTTTTATTTTTCCCGTTGGTCCCTCGTTACTTCCATGTGGGATTTCTTCTATCCTCCCTCGTCCTCTTTCCGATACGTTCCATATTTAAATCGGGCAAACGCGCAGTGCACGGTTCATTGGCTGTCTGACCTTACGCCAGTCCGAGAAAAGCGATACCGTGGGAGTATGTAAATCACGAAAGCGTGGCTAGGCTGATTAATTGCTTATCAAACCCGGCTTATCAAGTCTGTATCGTGTAGTTAATTCTTCTCCTCGTGTATTCCCCGGCTGTGCTGTACATATTAAGTGCTCGAAACATCATCGATTTTATTTACTATTAAATTATCTGCAGTCTTGTTGTTGATCGTGCGATCTAAAAAGTGAATATTATAAATAATGTTCGTATATCGTGTTATAATAGCAGTTTTGTTCAGTCTAGGCTAAACCTTGTTTGCAAACTTTAATAAAAAACGTGGTATGACTTTTCGGTGAATTAACTATTTTCTGAGTACGAAAATCCGATTTTTAATATACCAGAAAGAATCTTGACAATTTCTATCGTTTTCGGTCGAATAAAATTATGAAGATCATTAGAAACTCATTAGGGCTCATTAAAGCAACATCACGGATTTGGATCGGCTCTAAAATTGCGTTCTAGAATTCAATTAAAAGATGTTACACTCCCCATCAGAACTGATACGCTCGTTTCTATTTGTCCGCGGAACGTTCCATCGCATCGCCTTGGGTCAAACATTAATAATTCAGTCCGCACGCAAGGCTGAATTTACCTACAAACCGTGAAGAACATAATCGAATCATGCACACTAACTTTAGAGTTGAAAATACAGCTTTATATCGGACTTTTTCACTTTCACTGGTCTGATACTGTGGGAATCGTTAAAAATAACGTCGTCGATGGTAGTACGTTGTCGTTTATAAGATTTTACCCACAGATTTTCTCTTGTACTGCAGATATTTAATGATATCTCATATCATTTTGCATGCGCTCAAGTTTCAGTCATCGTACAAAGTTAAAGAACTACAGAAAAAGTTAAGAAAAGGTGTGTGGTTCTTAACGAAGTATTGCAATTATGTAACACGTGTAACAATTTAATATTTTCAATTCGAAATGTGCATTAGTTAAAGGATACCTTACATGGCCATAGCACAGTTCGTCTGCCCATAATACTATTTTTGGCAGAAATTATATTTTAATATAATATGATATATTAATAACATGATGTGATATATTTTAAGAATATGATACCATAGTTTAATTATGACTGCTGAAGGATTCGCTTTTACGCATATTAGAAATCGGAAATGAAAAGACTGGAAACATAAATATGAACGTTAGCAAGAATTGAAAAATTGCACGATATCGCAACTACTTATTTCATAAGATTAAAATAGGATGAACAATATTTATCGTAATAAAAGGTTCTGCGAAAATATTGCGCAATTCATAAATGTATAAAAATCCATAATCTACCAATTGAGCTGATTTCCGTCCTTAATTTTCCGTTTCTTTCTTACTCATGCTCTTTCTATTTATTCTAACCTTTTTTTGTTGTCGCTTTAACGATATCACACTGTATTATTCTCTATTATTATCTCCATTTTTTACTTTATTCCATTATCTCGATCACTTATTTTGTCTTCTATTGTATCTTTTTATTGTATATTGTATCTTCTTTTCTTTTTCTTTCTGATATGCTGCTTGTCGATATTATTATATATATATAAATTAGATAGATTATATATATATAAATATATTATTATCATTATTTCGTACAAGTTTCATCCAAACATTACTCAATCTAACTAATATAATCTACGCACACGACGCCCAAATCGGTGGAAAAGTTCAGAAAGTACAGACTCGCGTCGAGCGTTGCCCCTGAAAAAATTGATTTTTTTTTATTCAATAACGAGTTTCCGGGAAAAATCGCAGACGTCTCGTTTTCGCAGGCAGGGTGTAGGTCATCGGTCCGAAAATGATTCTTAGGCCAGCGAAGACACGTCGGCCAGGGTGCGGGCGCTTGCGTGAAGCTCGAAAATGAGGGGGGTCGCGAGGGGGTAGCGGGTGGTCGGCGGTGTTGGCGGTGGCGGCGGCACAGGGGGATGAGTTTGGGGATTGTGAAAGCGAGGGCGCCTGCAGTGACTAGCCTCCATCGATTTACCGTGCGCCGCCATCTTGCCACCCTTCGCTACGGGGGTTGACCACCCACCCCTCCCACCCCCTTCGTTCGTCGGTGTCGACCCTCCACCCACCTCCCCTCGAGACAGAGGCAGACATTTTGAAAAATGATTCCGAAAGTCATCGTGGCTCGGCGCGTCGTTTTTCAGTCGGCACTTCTCCATTCCCGCGCGTTCCCACACCGCCGCCCCTGCAGAACCGTTTCCTTTTTTGGCACGCAACCCTACGCCGGACTGACCGAGAGGGAAGAAAAAGCATTGCGTACGCAAAAAGAAGGCGGATCGGAACGCCGAGAAGACAGGGAAATAAATGAAGAGGCCTCGAGCCCAGCCGGCAATTTCGCGGTGCCCGGATACCCAGGAACCTCGATTATGCGGAAGACGTTCCTTCGTTTCGCTGCCCGTCAGATGGATTTACTCGACCGATTGCTTGCTCGAGGTCTTATCCCCTTGCTTTCCGGCGTGCACGATGCGCCCCTATTTGAGATTGCGAGTTGACGATTATTTTCTGAGACAGCAATTACGAACGGAAGTGATCTTTACTGGAATTTTTTGAAGCGACTATCACGAAGCTAACCTCGTGGTATGCAAAATTATCTCGGATACGTTACACGCGACTATGATGTAGAATATTCTTTAATATTACTTAAATATTACTAGAAAAATGTCTGTTGTCATCAGACTGCGGACTTTTATGCAAATTTGAATTTTCGCTTTATAAAAATGCAAATACGAAATCTCTTTCTTTTACTTTAATTCTACCGAAATGTTGGTTCCCCTAGAAATGAATAACAAATTTTGATATGTTTGTTTAGTAGATGCACATATTTTGTTATATTATATTTCATGAATCCAACAGTTTTAAAATACTGCAGTCTAGTTATTATCCTAATGGCACGTCTGCTTGGAAGTTGTATTAAAGTCGTTCGTTAAACGTCGGCGAACAATAAATTGAAAAATGAAGAGTATCTTCTATCGCGTCGAGTTTTATTTCATTTAGTTTTCGGGGGACATCGATCACTATATCTACCGAGCACTAAAAGTAACTGATTTGCGTGTACACAATTTATCAGCATGAATCTGCTTGTACACAATAGCTCACGCCGCCAAATTTTTATTTCTTCAACATCTCTCTCCGGGAAACATTGTTCTATTTGACTATCAACCCATCGACTATTTTTTATGAATCTATTTACTTTGATCTCTTCATCGATCTGATTTATTCCTAGCGTATGATATTATTTAATTTTTGAATATCAGAATTTTATAGAACAGTTGAAATTGCTAATAAATTCTGTAGCTTCGGTGAACTGGATCAAGAGATTGATACGTCAAATTTTGTGAACAAATTTAAACCAACGATAGCGTATAATTTGAGAAAACAATAACGGGAAATATAATTGAAAATAAAGATTTGTCTTTGCACCAGGGCTGATTTTATATCTCTTATTGATAATTTATGTTACAGTTATTACGCGGATATAATAGACAAACTATCAAGAATAACATTTCTATTTTAGTGGAATATACTTCCTTAATACGATCTTATTAATATCTCTGATATGTGTCGAAGACTAAAATTATCGAACTTTGAAATTATTTTCGAATTATCGGACACAGCAATTAACCAGTTAACTGTGGCGATCTCTTTGCAAAGCGGCCACCAGTGTGTGTCGCGATAATCAAGCGATGACGAATCCAAAAAGACGAATCCAACTGAAATTATTTATAACTTTCATTTGTTTGTTTCACTTCGTATTGACCTCTAAACATTTTAAACATATTAAAATTTACGAATATAATTTATTTTTCGCCAGAATTACAATTTAAATATCAAATTGTAACAAAATTTTACGTTATAACACAAAATTCTGCCACATCTCCATGACGGATATAGTCGTCAAACACACTTAACTGGTTAAACATCGTGGAAATTTTGACGGCGTTTGTAACAAATCCAGGTTATATCCTCGCTAGCAGATATCGGATTGTATCCTTCCTCGCCGCACGATTTCCTTCGATATCGCGGCGGCAGGGGTCACCGACGTGATCGGCGAAAACAAAAATTCTTTTTTTCAGGTTAATCGAGAGCCGATCAACCGCACGGTGAATTCTCGAAAGCCCGTATTGTTTATCTCCCGATTGGTAGACGCGATTGAAATCTTTCTCTCGCGCCCCTTTTGTTCCCGGTCTCTTTTCATTCAGGATATTCGTCCACAACCTGTAACCGCCTCTTTAAAGCGCAAATTCAGTTCCCACTGAAATCTGAGATGACGTGACTTTGATGCAATTAAGCTCGTCTCCGATATCGCTCGAGCTGGATTGGATCTATCAATTGAAAGATCAAGATAAACACGATCTCCTTTTGTTACCTGTTTTACTGTGATAGATAGAATGCGAGCATTGTCATGTTTCCCATTTAACTGTGTGCATTGAATCAAATTTCCTTTCCAACATTCCTCTGAAGAAGAAAAAAAAGATGGCAATCGATTCGACTGAGATTCTCGATCTCTACATCGAAAGAAGTTTAATAAACATTGCCACCGATGCACAGACTGTTTGCTCTATCGCTACGATTTGTCCTGATTAATGTATCCCTTCACTGTTAAATTGACCCTAGCATAAAAAATCAATACGATAAGAGGCAAACAATTCATTTTACTAAATATTTATTGGAAATAAAGAAAAATATATTTACACAGTTGTTTCTTCACATTTGTCATGTCTTCTCCTGCTCGTGAAATTCATGCGTGTCGAATTGATACACAAACAACCTTTTTGCAGCAAATATTGTCACACCTTTAGATTATACGTTTTTTCATTGATAATATTATATAAAGATATATACATACCTCGTACTAAATAAATAAAGCGTAATAACATAAACATAATAACACTGCAGTATTTCTTTCATAGTGTTCGATCTACTGTATACAAAACAAACATATTGCGTAACTCGGTTGAGCTATCTCGTGATATGCTTGAATAATTGTCAAAGAAAATTTATTCTATTTTGTTTATCAAAATTTCAATAGTTTTAATATTCGAGAAATAATATCGAGATATTGAAACCCCGCGGATATATTAATCTTATCTTCTCCAAAATTGATGATTACAGACTACAAATCGTTACATAAATTCCAAACTGCTTAAATTAAAAATCATATGCCACAGTGTACAAATTTCTTATAGCAAAAACGAAGTTAAACTATATCTCTGAATGGAAGAGGTTGCTGAACGTTTACGAAACAAATGCCGTGAATGGATTGCGATACTCACTCTGGCGATTATAAGCTTCAGAACTATTATTCCTCATTAGTAGAATGCGAATATACCTATAGGATAATAGCATATGCAGATTTGTAAAATGGAAGAGAATGCACAAACCAGCGAGAACTAACAGCATTTACACATAATTTTTACAATCGGAACTCTCTTAGCAAATGCAATTTTTCTCGAATTCTGATTTTGGTGAAAGTGGAAGTCTGCGTAACGATTGACAGCGTATATATTCATTACTGAGTTATAGCTCGTTAATCCAGCCTCGGAAGTCAAGATATACGATTGCCTCGATTGATTCGGCTCGCACGGAAAACTGCGACAGGGAAACCCGAAGAACGAGAACTGTGCCGGGCGCGAAATAAAATCGGAATAAACACCGCCCCAAAACAACTTCGTTCGCGTGTACAGGCTGCAACAAAAATGTAGAACACTGACCGGCATGCAGTCCCCTCCCTATCACACCCCCACGGTATTGGTAATTGAATTTCAACGAGAATAACAGGAAGCTGACAAATTTACGGGATTGCGTTACATGGCTCCCGTTCCGTGATTATATCTCTTCGTTGTCCGTTTTCCATACACTTTGCATTTAATTAAAAAGAATCACGTTGCAGCGTGCCAGATGATGCTACTTTCACTCTTCAAACGAGCTGCCCGATACAATGAACAAACCGCATCCGATACGGTGCCTCAAAAATGAACTCGACACGCTCCGAACAGGAAAAGAAAGCACGCCGATGACGCGACGTTAGCGTCGATAAGGCGCATAACGAACAGGATTTCATTTTCGCCGACGTTCTTGAATAATTACTTTTTCAATTTCCTGCTTGCGCGTTCTTCATTGAAACGTTCGCTTCGCCGCATCCGTGCATTTTTATTAGGAACGTTCCGATGTTTAAACGCGGTCCCGTGAATTCCAGGCAATGCGAATTTATTGACTCGCCGAACGAAGTTTATGGAGACTACGGTTTTAATGAAGCACTGGCGAAACGTGTGGGTGGTCTTGGTAAGGTTACCAATGGACAAGTGGAAAGAAGTTTCCCGAAAGAACCGGCTGCATTACCAAGAGAATTTATCTGGTTACACGAAATTTCGAGTCACGATTAATTCTGAATTACTCGTTATCCGTGAACAACGCGTAATTAATTCATTCATTCTTCCGGCGATTAATTACAATATGATAATTAATTTATTTATTATTCTTGAATAACAAATGATTCGAGTCAATCCATTTGGCCATTTTACGCGTTACGCGGAACTATTTCCCGCAATGAGACTGTCTGATGCACCGACAGTTAACAGTTCATCGAACTTGGCGATTTTGCAATCAATATTGGACGTAGCGCACTTCGATAAGATTCTGTTTCATATAACATTTGACCTTCGAATTTTTCTTTCGACTCATTTTTTACTTACTTTTAATTGAAAAGTAAAAATATAAAATACAGGAAGAATCTCCGTTGGTCTAGTGGAAGAGGTCAGTCAGAGTGCGACGCAATGAAAGCCAGACAAAATTCTACTATTCTTTGTAGAATTCTCATTAACCCGTAAATAGTCTGTCAGTTCAAGTTTTGTCTGGTTATTGCAAATACATGGAAATACGAAAAATTTATCTAACGCATCGACACGCGTTAAATAACCATTCCATCTCTAATTAACTTCAGGGTTAAATTAATAGCATTATCTAAATAACGCTTCATGCTGGACGATATCGAAGCAATGCAACAAATAAGTAGACACGGCTGCATTCAAACAGGCAAGCTTCGATTCGTCTAGGTTTGATCATTCGATTGCTCTACTATACGTCATACGAATACGGGCAAGCGCGAACGAATAGTCGCCTTTGATGTATCGACAAGGGATGAATCACGTTCATTCGCAATTGTTCGTCTTCGTTCGTGCTCATAGCAACCTCTACACATATGCAATCGCGTTAGCTCTCCGGCTTAACATTGCAGAAAATGGGCGGCAGCCGCTTCGATTGCCAGACTTTCCAGTCGCTCCTGTTCCAGTCCCAATTTCCGGAAGCTGCCTTATAATTGCAATACGTGGCGAAACGATTGCTATAGGAACATGACAAATGTCTTATGGTTTCGAAAAAGATACGGCAGGCGTAGTTCGCGAAAGATTAGTCCCAATGTTTGATAATAATATTGTAGATTATTTTTAAAAAATTATGAACGTCTGTAATGAATTGTTATGACATAGTACACGATACATCATTAAAAGTCGGGAAATAAAACCCCTGTTGCGTTCATAGCTTGTTCGACCATTAGTGGACCAACTAGTTGGCAATTTTCCCTCCGAAAAGTTAATGATTTTTCGACCAAATTTAGTAACCTCTCTTGTATCGACGAGTACCGTGTACTCATATAGTTCAATAATAACTTATTCGTACAACTATTCGTACAACAATTATCTACGTGTAATGATAACACGCGTGTTATCGTTAGTTGGATTGTAACATGTGTAACGATTAATACTAGTGATACACTTTTATAATAACACGACAGCCTTTCTTCTAATATTTCTCATCTTTTGCTAATTCTATATTTGTTGATCCAACGTAGCCTTAACATAAATAAACACGTTCACTGTAAAAAATACATCCTCTAATATTCCACAAAGTTAATGTAACAAAAATTGGAAAACTAAACGCCATAATCATTAGCTCTTTAACCTTTCTCCATGTTCCTCAATAATAAGGAATTTCCAAACTTGCTACGTAAACAACGTCACCAATATACAACCGATGACGTGGAAGTCAGCTCGTTAATCTCGCGAGATTGTATACAATACAAGGTCGAGAAATTAGTCACACCAGAGTGCGCGACAAAACAGTAATATACAAATAAAACTTACACTAAACTTACCGAGCATTAACCCTTTGCACGCGAAGCTATTTTAATTCGAAATCCAAAACATGTTTTATGATTTCTATTTTATATTTATGCCAATTTATGAATATGGAATTGAACCTATTCGCAAGTACAGTATTTACAATATTAACAATCTTTTAATACCAATTTTTAGTGGTGCCTCAGAGTCGCCACTCGAGTGCAAAGGGTTAAAACCGATTAATGCGCGTTGCTTTATAAGAATGAGAAGACTGAATTTATTTAGACGCTTCACTATTACAAAACGGTGCTTGAACTAACAAATTGACCGAAACATTGTTTACGAAAAAATATCTACAACTCCAACAATGTTAAAATAAATCATGGTATTTTTAATGTTAGCATTCCGATATTCTGAAGTAAAATCTGACAATCGGAAAGGTAATTATGAAACGAGATCAGTGTAGTAAAATGAAATCCACGGAAGCAAACATTTGTGGAATTCATCGTGAAGCTAGCAGACATCCGAAGAATCGCGACGACGCGAAGTGAAAAACTGGCGAAGATCAGGTCGACAGACCCGCAGATGTAATTGAAGGCGGGATCGTAAGGCGGACGGGCCAGTGTACAGGTGATCGGAAAAATACAATCAACGGTCGCGCACCGGTAATTGAATTTGGACGAGGATAATGGGCGACTGACAAATACGCGCGCGGCCGCGTTAGATCATTTCCGATGTGTGCCGTGCGGGCATTCAGCCAGGCCAGGATGGATCCTTGATGGCTAGATTTAAAAAACCATCCCCCGTCCAACGGTGGCCCTCGTACGGTCGCGTCGCCATGTGTTACGGTTCGCGATGATAGTTGACGATGCTGCCGGGCTGGTGGTGTTGGTGTCACCGTAGGTGACGGTGTGCTGGTCCAGTCGGGGTCTCTGTATAACTGATGGTGCTTCTGAGTGTCAGGGCCAGGCTGTCCACTTCTTTGCGAGCCTGTGAGAGTGTACGCTGGCGTGGAAGCACGTACAACGTCCGCCGGACCTGTATTGTGATTCCCGGCAAGCTCCGTCGCGTATTTGCCTCCTAAGCATGATCGGTATATTGGCACGCTCGTATCAGGCCATTCTTTTCCACCGAGTTGTTTTTTTCTCTTTTTTCTCTTCCCGCTTTATTCCGTTCGTGTGACAAGCTGAGAAATTCGTATGCTCGACGGGCTTTGAAACCCGACGAATGCGCGCGGGGAAACCTGTAAACTGACAATTCTTAAAAGACGGTAACTCGTACCGCGAATTTGATTCGACGCTGCCCGATTCGCTAGTCGAAAAAATAGTTTCTTTTCAATGGTACGAATGTAGCCGGATCGTACAGAATTCTGTTCTAGGCGTTATTGAGATACAGGAATTTCAAAATAGCTAAAGTCTTCTATTTATGTTTGCAAAGTGACATATTTTTCAACGCTTGTTTCCACGATCCTGCTTCGTACTATTTAGGAACTGGATACGTTATGTCTGGAACAGTCGGGCATTGGATATTTTCTAAAAGTGAACACAAATTTCAGTGGTCGTACCAGTGAACATCAGTCTTGATAAAATTATCTCCGTTGTCAGGCATTTCGTTGAAAACATGATTCCTTTCTTAGCCAAAGATGTACAATATTGCTATCAATAACTCGGACATGGAATAATGTACACGAGGAATGCACGAAATAGCTGCAAGTCTTTGTATGTCACTCCATGCAAATTTCATTAGTTTCGGAAATATCGCAAATTCCACTACAAACTCTCCAGGACAGAATTACGCGTTTCAATCCACGTCATTATTCAAACAGTAACTGAAGAAATAGTGAAGACAAGATGCACAAATATTTTCCGATGTAACTCGACATGTAAGAATGGTGGAGAAAATTCAGTTGCTTAGATGTACGTATATAGAAATCGCATAGATTTTTAGTTTAACCAGTAAAACAAATTCAAATACGTGGAGTCAGTTCCGCATAAATGACTTTTCTCTGATAAAATGCACGAATAAGATTAAACAAACTTACGTATAAAAGAAAAATAAATGAAAACTACAGAAATGTCTGACGAGTCCTAAAGCGAAAACGTGCGAAATATCAGGTGAGAATCTCGTACGTCGGAACGTGCGAGGGTTAAACAACAAAATCAAGAAAGAAATCCACTCGCCGGATCATTCCGGGCGATTAATCAAGCCCGGCATATCTGGATCGGTTTCCGCGAATAAAACGCTCTCCCCTCTGGGATTCCCAGAGGAGCCCGCGCGGCTTGGCCGGGATTATTTCGTTAGACGCGGCGCGAAGAATCTCCGGTTTACGCGCGCACAATGAAAAACGAGAAGCCGGTTGACCGCGAGCGAAGCAATTAAGGTCGATCGAGGAAGCCGCCTCTTTTCTAGCCGCGCGACCAGAAACACGTATCGATCCCGTGGAACGCAGCGCAACAGGGTGAAACGGGATGAGAGCCGGCGATATGGAGGATCCAGATGGAGCGGGATGCACGTCCGAACGCGCCGGACACATCGACGCCGAGAACCGTTAACGCGTGTAGAAAAACGTCGTGCCGACTCCCAATCCCTTCCAACAATAATCGAGTTGATTAAAAGTCGCCGATTCCACACCTCTCTGCCGCGAGCCGATCGCTCGTGACGAGCTGGCATCTAGCCTCGATTCACGCACGCACACCAGCGAACGTGGAATGACGACGAGCGAATCGCGAAATCAATGGGGGCTCTTTGTATCGCGACGTCGCGCTTATCGTTAATGAGCTGCTAATTGTACACCCCCGGCTGACGCGGGGCCAATGTGGAAAAATTGCTTCATCGCGCGGAACGTATTAACGGCTCCTCGTTGTCGCGGATTATTAATATCGAACCTAGAGTCTCGTGCGCCCGTGATTTCGCCGGAACTTCTGCCAGCTTCGTTCGGTATAAAACACGTGTTTATATTTGAAAGTAAATATATCGGGCTGCTAAAATCGAGCTTGTAAAAATGCTCCTAGAATCTGAATAAATGAGTGTCCGCTCCTATGGAGCAATAGGAACTATTGAATAGTTATTATTTGGAATAATAACTATTACGCTTGTCAAAAATAACAATTGCGATAATAATAATAAACGGCTATTGTGAATGCAGAATTATACTTAATTTGTGGGAATATTGTGTACTGTTCAGACTGCAAGGCTTTAACAAAGGAATATATTTATCGATTAATCATTGTTTGACAGTAGCGATGCATAATGCAAGACACAATCCTGCGCTGGGATGTTTTTCCGAGGAATAAGCTGCAGGAATTAATTAGCAGAATACTTAATTCAAGTAAATATGGGTATTGTCATGGTATTCTTCAGCGTCTACTTGGTAGAAGGGTTAGAATCTCCAAAATCTTTGTAAATAATCAGCTCGTTAACCGCGTTAACAATTACGTCCGGGAACCCGCTGCGAGCAATAGCAGCGGGCGCGCGTCGAAATGAATTTATGGAATAATTTCGACAAAAGGGTCTTTGTGATTTTAGCAATTACGAGAAAAACTTTCGCCGGTCAATTAAGGTAAATTAGTAATCGAACCATCAACAGGTTGAGTTCTTGTCAAATCGTGAACGACCATTCGGTCTCCCCGCGGAACGATAAAATTACAATCTATGGTGTAAAATGTACTAAATGAGATAATATGTCCGGCGAACAATTCACATTTCTGTCGCACTCATTAAGCAATCTTGTAATTATGCACCACGAAACGCGACGATATCAAAGCGGTGCTGTAATTCCATTAGGACGGAGTAAGATAACCGTGATTACCGGGAGTTTGAAAGGTGACCCGTTGGAAAGGTGGAGGGATGGATAAAATGCGACTGAGCGGGAGCGAGAAACTGGAAGAGAGAGGGCGAGAGAGAGAGTGAGAGAGAGGGTGAAAGGCGGGGAAGGGAGAGGGGGAGAGTTACCGGAGTATAGACGCGTAGCTCGAAGAGTTGCCGAGGGATGTGGTGGCGGAGTCAAGGCGGGGGATCGATATTTTTGACTGCAATTTAGTCTGCGTTTAATCAACGTTTAATCATCTCGTCAACGGACCAAGTTAATCCGAGCGAACTACCTTCGGCTGGGTAGAGCCAGAACTTGTATATCCGTACACGACGACGCCATGTTTAAACTCATCATTATTCGACGCACTAATAGAGCTACCCGGAGGAAACTGCTCCTGTGAGTTAAACTCTGGTAAAAAGACAACCGCGCTACATTCCGTAGCCGGAAATCATTGTTAGCGAGATGCCACTCGATACGTTTCAGGAAATCCAGTGAAATACTTTCATTGTCCCCCTTGTGCTTCTTCCATGGCACAATATCCTGCGTAGATTGCAGCGGGATTGTCATTGACCAGACTGACAACATTCAATTTCTCTTTTTCCAAAAATGTTGGCCTTGTCATTTATTAATTTCAATTTTCTAATATTTTATTTCTTAATTCGCACTTCGGTGAATACATACGCTGTAAATAATTTTAATCTATTTTACTATTCGCGCTCCAATCTTAAGTTACGTTATTGTGTTAATTACATTCTGTTGTAATTTTTCTGGAGCCGGTGCGTAACTGTTTTTATTTTATTTCGTTACGCTTCAGCTGAGAATCTCATTTTACTTTGTCGGCTTCGCTCTGTTCCACTGTTTTTTACAGAGATCCTAATTATTTTTATACAATAATAATTATTTATTTGATCAAGCCGTCTTTCGGTACAAATAATAATTACGAATGATGGACAAATCATTTTCACTGTCGATAACGAGGTTATCGACGATCATTGTCATTATCGACGAGGGAAACTTTCTGTCGTTCATGACAGCTATCTGTGTGGGGAAATTTATTTCGATAGCACGCAACAGTATCGACGAGGGGAATTGTATTTTGATCGCGTATAATACTCAAGGTCACGTTCCCTTCTTTCCAACCACACCTGTATTTCTCCCGCGTATTGCGGTCGATATTAAAACGATAATGAATCAAAACAAAAGCTTTTCATTCATGTTATGCGACGATTTATAATGTCATTCCATCAGCGATAAATCCGGCCGGTTTCAAGTGCCCTGATAATATTATGAAATATGTGTTTGTATCTTCTGATCGCAAAGTCATGCTAAAAATACGACTTTCGTATTTATCGCGTGAAATTTTGAAATTCACCTCGTATCGATAGAATACCTTACCTTAGAAATCGAATAGAGATTTAATAACGGTTTACTATTTTCTCTATCCTCATGAGCTCTTCGGCGTAGAAATTCTTCTGTCTTTTATTTCTCGTAGCTTCTTCCTGTCGTAAGTCGCATTTCTTGAAATTCTGACATTATAAAAAAAGCATACCAGTTCGCTTAATTTATATGCTTATTTCGGCACGAAAAATTGCAATTGAAAGCAAAAATCTACTTACGGATTAAATTGGCATATACAGTACACCTATATTAACCAGTTAAGTGTGTTTGACGACTATATCCGTCATGGAGATGTGGCAGAATTTAGTGTCATGACAATTATATCCGTCATACATAAAATTTTGTTAGAATTTGATATTTAAATTGTAATTCTGGCGAAAACTAAATTATATTCGTTTTTGATATGTTTAAAATGTTTAGAGGTCAAGACGAAATGAAACAAACAAATAAAAATTATAAATAATTTGAGTTGGATTCGTCTTTTTGGAATCGTCATCGCTTGATTATCGCGACACACACTGGTAGCCGCTTTGCAAAGAGATCGCCACAAATAATTGGTTAAAATGTACAACAGAAATAGATGGACAGTTAACGTAATTATTTTCCAGAACCATATAAGGGTGAAGTGTTTAAAGGAATTGAGGCGGAATTCTGCTCCTCGCATTCGGTTCTTTACGAGGGCGAGAGTCGTTCCGAAAGTATAAATTACGACGAGTACCAATCTTCGAGTTTAGGACCCAGCCCCATCTGAACCGGGGTCTTCCATTCCCTTCGGTCTCTTATCCCCATCTCCGACCTCTATAAATTCCCTCAGGATTTTTCTTTCCTCTACTTGCCTTAATTAAAGCCCTGCCATACTGCTCTTATGGCTGCGCCTACGAACCCGCCCTTCCGGACCAGTTTACCCCACCCATGATGATCCTACCCACGACAGGTATGCGTTTAACGCTGAATGTCAACCAGCACAAAGACGACTGGGACTATTAAGGGGGTTTAAGGATCGAAGGGTGACATTTTAATATCGACGATCGCTTAACGTGACATTTTAACGGGGCAATTGCTGTGCCTGACATTTTATTGTACTTTAGCGATTATCGGAGTGGATCAAATGTAAATACTTTGCTGCACATTTGAGTGGGCTAGAATAACAGTGGTGTAATTCAGATCTTCGAAAATTTTTGATTGTTTTAAAATGTAATTTACACGTGCCGTGATGTTTAAAGGACAAGTGGAATTAATTGTGAAGCTACTTTGAATTAAATTTACTCTAAATTATCTTAACAATAAATTTGGTCAGTAAACAATACACATGTTAGTAAACATTGACGTCCCTTGTTATTCGCAATGAAGAAAATGTGACTTACGACACTGTGATTTTGAGATATTCGTTTATATTTTTTCGTTCACGGTAACGCTTAGAAATTCGTTTAATGATTTTTATAGAAGATTCTTGGTTGGCCTACGTTCGTTTCTTTTTTGCACTTTAAGTAGGGAAAATAGTTCTTACTTGTGATTTCAAATTTAAAACAGAAGGATACTACGTGATAAAGTAAGCTAACAGCATAAAAGATTATTTGTTTACGTGCAATTCCGATTTAAAAAAAGAAACAGGATGAATATACGATGATTAACGTGTCTGTTTACGACATACCTATTCTACTTCTGGCTTCTATGCCAATATGCGCCGGCAAGTACGATCTCGAACTCACTTTTCTACTTCTTACACAGCAATGTAGTACATGGCGTGTCTGATTACGACTTATCTTTTCTACTTTCTGTCCATAGAAATGCATGCACACTAGAAGATGCAACTGTCAACGTGTTTATTTATGGCCTACCTTTTACACTTAAAGTCTTGAGCGATGATCCGTAATTATAATTAGAAAATATCAGTCTCTTAAAAATAATTTTTACGTGTTACGGAAGTAACATAGGACAGCAGGAAGGGGGCGAGATAAACGAATTTATTGTACACAACGTCGGGCTATTATAATAAACTAACTTGTTTGTAAACACAACGTCAGCAAACGTATACAGATTAATGAAACAGTCGTGTTATTGCATAATATATGTAACATGCTTTACGGTTTCTTTAAAATAAGAGGGAGAGATTATGGGCTTATGTTTTGTATAATTCAAATGACCTTTTGGTATCGTGTATGTTATTCATGTATTGCATAATTATTTACACGTCGTCTAGATTATACATTTAAAAATCTGTTAACCGTGGCAGCATTGCAGTTAGCAGCAATCGTAATCGCTATTAACTTAATAAAAATAATACTGACTGAAAATGTCGCGTAGTTCATACAAAATGCATTTATACGTCATTTATGCATCCCTCCGTTACAGTTTCGGCTGCCCCGTCTTCTTTTCCTGTGTTTCCATAAACAATGTATCCTTCTCTCGTAAATTTTACATATTCATTACACTTTAATTATTTCTCAAATTATATATTCTGTACAATCTTATCGTATAACACCACTTGGTAATCACATAAATTCCTCTAAAATGTACATCAGACGGAAGAATCGAAAAACACGATTGTTTTCCACTTATTCATACTGAATTATAATATAGTCATAATATAATTTTTTTCATTTTGAATTATGGCGTATGATTTCTTCGATCCATTCGTTCCGAGGAACGGAACACACACGAACGTCAAGCTTTCTTTCGCGCGACGATTTCTTCGGTCCAACGCACACACACGCGCACACACATACAAGCCTACAAACTCACACACACGGTCAGAAAAGTTTCCTCGTGTCCGCGTATGCGCAGTGTGAACTCGGCGAGAATTTCGAAAAGTTTTCGCGCGCAAAAAGCCGCGTTTTTCGCTGGTTTCTTGGCCGGGGTGCGCAAGAGGATGCGCGCGGCGTCGCGGAGGAGGGTGAAGTCGTAGGGGTTGGTGGTAGTTATGGATCTAGCTGTGCCGTTAGTGGAGGTAGCGATGTTGGGGGTGGCATCTGAGGGTTCGAAGAAGGAGATTTAGGAGTGGGGAGATCGACAGATAGGAGAAAATGCGAAGGAGGGAGACGTACGGCACAGGGGAGGGGGGATTTTCATCCCTGTGTGATTATAAGCCAGTACATTAGAATCCTTTAGAGAATGGAAACTCGTTCCGTGTCCGGGAGGTATCATCAGAATTCTATTTTAAGAATCAGCCGATAATACAATGTACACAACTTTGATAAATTGCAGTTTCCTTATTCTACGCATTTATACTGATTTATGTAGCTAACATTTGCACGATCGTAGAAACTATCAATTTCGTCGTTTGCGAGTTCATTCATGGAATCTTTAAATAACAGAAAATTTTATTCTCGCATTGTTGAAGGATACGTCACGATAAAAATCGTATGAACATCTTAATTTCAGTAGAGCTACTCATATTTTGCAACGTTTTTAAGATTTACGTATCTTATACATGAAAATACGCGTTACAATTATATGATATATTATCCAAGTATAGAATCAGATTGCAGATTTTATGCATTTACACTTATTTTATTATGTATTGCATTCACATATTCTCATTTTCTTAAACCTACTTCTACGAGTACATGTGTACCAGTTTCAAATCTGCACTTCAAGCGCATAACGTAGGAGGAATTTTTAAATACTTTGTCAATATCAATCACATTCTAATCCTAGACGGGGTAATTGATCTGAACTTATCTTGATTTATCTGTACACGGATAAAGCCATATTTACTGTAAAAATGTTAGGCATATCTCCAATAACAGTTCGTATCCGTGTTACGATTCTATAGACGGCAACGTGGTGGGACGAAGAACGTCGAATAATCCTCCTTCAAACTCGTCATCCTTCAAAGACGATGCAAATCAATCTCAATTAAGCCGTTCGAATAAAAATGAACAACAGTTCTTTATTGTATTTACGTGAAACTGAAAGATATTATACAATAAATCACATTTAACCTCTTCAGAAACGAATTCTCTTGAGACGAATCGATTATGACGAATCGACATAAATGAACATAATCGAGAATACGTTGGAAGATAAATAATACCAATATATAGGACTATAAACCGTGTCGTGTTACTAAAATTAAATGAACTACACGCAAGTGTCGATACCCTTGGCGGCGATAACTAAATCTGCCGTGGAAATGGATATAAAAATTCAATGCAGCACCATATCTAAAGAACTTCTTCTATTATCCGAACAGTCATATTCATCCAATTTGATCGAACAAATTTAAAATGTGTCTACTTTAGGCCCAAGGTATCGTCAGAACAACTGAAAACCCGATAGACACGAAGCCCGGGCTTTTCATCAGTTTCCTCGATATCTTACCAGCGAATCCTCTCGCTGAAGCTTTCAGATCTCCTATCCGAGCGTGGTGTGCGTACAGGTGCAAATGAACCTTTAAGGGTAAACGTTGGATCGACGCCGGGAGGAGGCACGGGGGTGAAGTACGAAGAAAAAGGGGTATGGGTTGGGGTGTCAGTCTGCAGTATCTCGGACCACCTAACGATGCACATATAACCCCGTAAAAGAGGATCCCGAACGGGGAATAGAAGCGGTGGCGGTCGAAAGTAAGGGGAACCGGGGAGGCGATGGCGAGGAGGAGGTGGAGGAGGTGTAGGAGGAGGAGACGGTGGTAGCTAAGGGGGTGGCGGCACGGGGAAGGTGGGCTAGCAGAGCTAGTATTCTCGAGAAGCTTTTGCAAACCGAGTCGAACTTGTCGCTCGCGTTGTGTGCGGTGCTGATGGTGGGGAAACTGGTCGGTCGATGCGCTCGGTCGCTGCCGGAGCTGCAGGGGGCTGTTTTTGCGGGTGTGGCTTAACGCACCCCCTGTCGCCCCACTGACCCTCGCTTCCTTGCCCCAGGAATTATCAAGCGTCCCCCTCTGCGTCCCGCGCGCACCCAACTAGCCGGGCCGCTCTGCTCCGCTCCGGACCGCTCACCTCCGCCGTCGCCGTCTTTCTCGTTCCCGATCCCTTTCCCTCTCTTTCTCCTTCCGTTCCTTTGCTCTCTCCTCCGGCCTGACCCTCTGCCGCCTGTCTAGCGCCCGAGGGGGCGAGAGCGTGAACGCGAAACTAGACTCGCCTGATCGTGTCTACGTGATCAGGAACAGAGCAGACCATGCGCCGAGAACAAACTGGAAATATGGAAATTCACGCTTTGAGACTTTTTGCTCCGTAGGTTGTCTTCTTGAGGGACACCGCCACGCTGACATGCTCTCCCTCCCCCCTCTCTCTCTCCCTCTCTTTCTCTACGTTTCTTTACGCTGAAACACCCGACCGGTCTCTCTCTCTCTCTCTCTCTCTCTTTGGTCGAACAGTACACTCTGTAATTTCTTTGGGAAACACTTTTACTGGCGACTCACGACTTTTGCCAGCCACTACGACGACACGGCGTGCGGCCTAGGCGTTCTAGACCAACCGGCTAAATCGAATCTTCGACGCCCTTCCTGTGTGCCGACTACTCGCCCTCTGTTTCAGGATTCCTTTGATTCCCGTGATTCATCCCTCCGGGTCTTTGTTTTCCGGATTCTCTTGATCTGGTATTGTTTTGCTTGTTCTTGTGGTCGGGCTTCTTTTTGGTTCTTGCTGAATCCGGAATAGTAGACTTGGCAAACAGTTGTTGAGTCTGCGAGAGCTTTGTCTTTTAACTCTGTGATCCGTTTGTTCGGTATTTATCGGTCGTGTGTCTTTCGTAGAACTCTGGTAAAATTCTCCATTTGCTGGTGAAATCAACAACAACCGTCTACTTGCGAGCCCGGCTTCGTTTAGACTCATCCTCGAGATTTTTGTTTCTTTTATTTTCTTTTAATCTGGGTTAGCGGAGTTTCTTTCTTTTTTGCGTAGACTTTTAATTTATTGTTGAATCTTGTGATTCGGAAATCATTGGATGATGTAATCTCTCAGTCCTTTTGATGATTAAATTTGAGGATTTGCTGAAGAATTATACAAAAATTAAAAATATATAAACGTAATGTATGCAGTAATTGATAACTGTGCTCGAATATGTAATAAACAATTCCACAGATAAAATGTTTAGTCGCGATGGAAGTTGCAGATGCCACTGAACAATTGTGTAATAGGTGTCACTCGTCTGTTATTACGAATGGACGTATAAATATTCAGCTTGGAAAGTTATAAATAAATAATTCCGAAAAAAAATAGATTTTATCTTTTGCAATATTCAAAATTGAAGCATTAAATTTTCGCTAAAAAATTGTTGTTTTTGCTGCTAGAACTTCGTCATGAGGATATAAAAAATAAAACTCAGTTTTACTCAATTTGACAACATAAAGACTCTACTTTCACAGTGTTCTATTATTATTTTCGAAAACGCTTCTGCATCATGCGGGATGATCAAACAGTGACAATCCTATCTTGCCATCAATTATTTTCCAAATTCAATTGTCACTTTAGAACGACATTTGGAAACTTGACGTACTTTATTCAACATTATATGAGAAAAGAATGATTGTTATATGATTTTCTTTTAGCAACCTACGACGTGTTTAATATCAGCAATTTTGCAAGTCAAATTTCTCAAGCTAGTATTTTCGAGTCAAATTATCTATTTTAACAGCTTAAGAAATTAATTTGTTAATACTTCATTTACCGGAAACCTGTTTGCAAGCTTTTCAATGACTGAACTTTGTTTAAGCCCGATAACATTCTTCTAAATAATAATTTCGAAAAAACTTGTTACAACGTATTAATCCAAATAATTGGTCAAGAAAATTGTAACCGTTGGTCTTCGATTTTGAAAGACCTATTAGATACCGACAGCTCTCCGAGAGCCCTACTATTCTGAATAAGCAAACGATTAATCGACAGTATTTTAACACGAGGATTAATTTCACCGGTATAATTCGGCGATCCTTTAATTTCGCGGAGCAGCGTATTCCGGATTGGCGACGCGGTCGGTGCGAGTTTCGCCCGGACGGCTAATAAATTCGCGTATCGAGGTCTAGCCGTAAATGGAGGTCGACGCGGCATCGGCATCGGAGGTCGAAGTCCCCGCAGCGGAAAAAAGAGTGAATTCGAGCGGCGTGTTTGCGCGCGTCGGCGTGGGGGTCGGCGCACTGCGGGGGCGGCGAAGTAACAGCTGTTTTCTCTTGTGTCGTAACGGCGCCTGGGTCGGCCAGGGGAAAAAGAGCGCGGAAACAGCGCGGCGAGGAGAGAGAATGAGGAGGAGAAGAGTAAAGCAACAATCGAAACCATGTCGGGCAACGACCGTGGCCCGCGCGCGGCTCTTCACAAATGGACCCCCGTTGTTGTTGCTGTTTCAATGTCGCCGTACTTCATCGCGGTCATTCTCCTCGCGCCACTCTCCGCAACGCGTTCCGCTCGGCCCGCAACTATTTATTTTTTATCTGACTACGACCGCGTCCGTCCCCGAAACCGGCCGAAGATCGCTCGCAAAGTATCAATTAGTAGAACGCTGCGGAAACCGCAGGGGAAGAAAACATCGGAGACGCGAGCAGAGGAACGCGAAAGTGAGGACGGGGAGAAACGGGAGTTTCTTTGCAGTAGTAATTAGTTTCCTCTGCCAAGAGCCAGTGGAAACGATGGCGAGAAAAAAGGAGGAAGGGTTGAGGAATCTTCTTTAATGATAAGTGGTTCGCCCGAGGAACGGGAGCGGAAAGGAAAGGAAGTGGCCGGAAAGATGGGATGGCGAGAAATGTAGCAATTAAGATCCCGTTGAGGTAATTATCGGAGTTCGAGCTCCGAATTCGAACGAATATTTTTCGCGTTTGTTAAGTATCTTGCCTAATGTATGGACGATGCAGTTCTGCGTTTACGTTTTGTTATTTTTGAATTTTAAGAATCGTTTCAGATTTAGCTGACGCACTCAAAGGGAGATCAATGAATTGATCAGTACATTTGAAGCGTCGCTTCGTTTCGAACAAAGACTTTTCAGTCGTAAGAATCGTATATATCTATTAATTGCAGATGCGATTTGTCCAATCAGAAGTGAATACGGTGACCCATTCTAGTTGAATTGATAGGAAGCAAATCAGACAATCTGACAAATTTGAAAATGATTGAAATGAAATAAATTTTTATTAAATAGAAAATGTTGCCGCGCAGATAGAAAACTTGTTTAAGCTGCGATCAAAGCAGGATTATTTTGATATCTCCAATGGAGAATGAACAGACGTGTAGCGTACTTCTCGTACGATTCTCAGTTCGCAGAAGAAAATATAGTAAAGTGACAAAACTGTCTTAACCAATAGAACTTTTAGAGAGTTATCAAGTTCGGACACAACAAGACAATGGAAAACAGATTTGATGCGTTCACCTACAACGTCTGCGAAAAATACATCCCACGCCATCGACGTAGCGGAATTCACTTTTATCGCGGTTCAAGGCTTCGAATATGGAATTCACGACCCGCGAAAGAGTCTTCCCGACCGTTGAGTTTGGTAAAAATGTGCGACAGAAAGGACGCGATATCAATGCGTGAAGGAAAATGATCGCGAACCGGAAGACATCTTTACCTTGGGTCGAAAAACTGCCAGAGCGGACGTTCGCGATCCTTCTATTTTCGAATTGCGAGCGCGTGCTGGCGAAAGAGGAAAGAAAGAACGCACGTTTGCCGTACGCGCGAGCAGTATGATTAACCGAGTGACTAATTAGAAGAAAAAAGCGCAGGAGCACTCAGGAGAGCAAACATAATTAGGGGGCAGCCGGAAAGAAATAAAGAAAAAGGGGTAGATTGTTTGAGGACACGCGATCCTCCGTGTTCCACGGCCAAAGTCCACGATGACCGGCTAGCCATCGCTAATGGCGACGGTAAAAAGTGTTTACACGCGTTTACAAAGACCTCGGGATCCGCCCAAGATCGGGCGCCGCGCTTAATTCTCTGCGTCAAAACAGAAAGTCGTCTGACGTTTCTCGCAGCTGACCTGTGGCTCTGTGGCGTCCACTCGCCGCGCGTTCTGCCGGAAAAGCGCCGCGAAAACTCGCTGTTCCGCCATTTACCTGCCTGCAAACTGTTTCGAACAAATACACCCGCAAACAAACCACGTACAATAGGTACCGTCGATACTCGATCGTTAAATCGCCGTTCTTTTGTGCATTTATAGCATCAGCGAATTCGTAAAATACTACCTAAAATACTCATATTTTCATTGTATGTATGCTACAAGGAATCTTCAATCCATCGAATAATTTATTTTCTTATTTTGGTCTTTATAGAATAATTTGAAACGAAAGTTACCGATACATTTGCAATGATGCCGATAAAATTGTATGCAGTCAATTGCGTGTTTCGAACAATACCCAATGAAAGTATCTATAATAGTATACATGCAACAAATTTCAGCCAAATAAACTTAAGAAAGTGTTAACTCACACGTTGTAACAGTATTTTATGCGTATGTATTAGATTTTTAATATACCCCGATTGCGTATAAGGACGATCAAATTATATTTCATAAAAGCTTCCGTGATTTGTCTTTGCACCAGGGTTGATTTTATATTTCTTATTGATAATTTATATTAGAGTTATTGCACAGATATAATAGACAAATTATCAAGAATAACATTTCTATTTTAGTGGAGTACACTTTCTTAATACGATCTTATTAATACCTCCGATGCGTGTCGAAGTCTAAAATTATCGAACTTTGAAATTATTTTCGAATTATCGGATACAGCAATTAACCAGTTAACTGTGGCGATCTCTTTGCAAAGCGGCCACCGGTGTGTGTCGCGATAATCAAGCGATGACGAATCCAAAAAGACGAATCCAATTCATGATTATTCCAACTCAAATTATTTGTAATTTTCATTTGTTTGTTTCATTTCGTCTTGATCTCTAAACATTTTAAACATATTAAAATTTACGAATATAATTTAGTTTTCGCCAGAATTACAATTTAAATATCAAATTGTAACAAAATTTCACGCATGACGGATATAATCGTCGTGATACAAAATTCTGTCGCATCTCCATGACGGATATAGTCGTCAAACACACTTAACTGGTTAAATATGTTTCCATAAAATTTGACAAGCTGACAGGAACGTACAGGAATTTTAAAGGTCCAAATATCTGAGCACGTGACTAGATCCACAGCTCTGAACGAAAATTTCACGTAAACTGCGGCAGCGCCGTAAACGAAATATTTGATTCCGATAAGTGATTAATGTTGAGGATTTTTCGATGCTTGCCAATTGTTCGGCCGCTGTCGAGTAACGTGGAAAATTTAACAACGCTCCCGACACACAATGAAATGTTTTCCGAAGCCACTGCGATTCATGAAACGTTAAAAGATTCTCGCAACAAGTGAGTTTCATTAATTATTGCAACAACACTCCGACATGGCTGGCACGAGAACGTAAATTATGGTGCGACGTGTTGCTTCCTACCGTTCCCAGAGGCTGCCACAGAGGGGTGGTATAGGTGGGGGAG
>CM052148.1:10866616-10896393 GCA_028455555.1 Augochlorella aurata | reverse complement strand
ACCTGTATTTAATTTCTATTATTAACTTTGATTTTGGCATCTCCAACAACGTTCGACAAGTTTCACTGAAATTATTTTGCAAATACAGTGAGATTTCACGAAATGCTGCAGCCCTCAAGAAACTTATACTTATTCGATTACACGGTAACGACAATGTGTCCGTTATCTATTGCACAGCCGTGATTTTTAACAATGCAAACCGATAACGGCGGTTTCGCTAGTCGCATTATTTTTATTGTCCGATCCAGTGGATGGATTATAAAATATGAAGAGGCGAAAAAAAAGTGGAGCGACCGTATATAAATGTAACCCCGACCTAGGGGAACATCCGCAGCGGGAAAAGAGGCGGAGAAGGGCGCGTCTGGTACGCCATTCAAAATCGATTCCACAGCGCGGCGTTATAGCCTTCGATGAACGGGTCACGACCGTGGAAATATGAATGAAAAACGGCTCTGTGCGGTTCTTCGGAACAAGCGCCGCGCCTGGAAAAAAAAGGAGGCAACCCATGCTGGTCGACCATCGATCGACCACGTGCTCAGCACCTGTTCGACTTTGCCGCCCTTTTTCCTCGTGCTTTCTAAACACTTGCACTGTCTTCGTCTCCACTCGCTCCAGTCGGCTTAACCTTGAGAACAAGAACGTTCGGGCACGCACTGTCGGAAGGTCCACTCGACGATCACTCGTTTCGGCAATTTACGAAATTGCAACCACCTTTCTGGCATCTTGATTGGTAATCAATGCAAATGATTTTATCAGAAGTATTTACAGTGTCCTCGTTGACATTCGCTGCGTTAGCTTAACCAGTAGTGAGCAGTACATTTGCAATATATCTTGATCAGTGATAGAAATCGATAACGGATTATTCAATGGCAATTATCTAATAATCATTTCAAAATACTACAATTAATTATTTGTGTGTTGGGGACGGCAAAGTAAATTCGTAATCCGACAAATTATCTTGAGTATATTATCAGTATATAATATACTGATTCGTGTACGAACTTTTATCCAGAATACCAAACTAGATAAATTCTACGCTGGTATTTTTGAGGTCTCTTAAAATTGCTAATGCTTTCAATGTTACGTACTCGTTTTTAACATAAATTCGTAAAATCTAGAGTCTATTAATTAATTCTGTTCAGGTTATTATTTTAAGAAAAATCGTTAAGCTTCCCATAGTTGTAATACAATTGATAAACCTGTTAAGAAGGTATCAATAGCTGAAAGTGATATTTATAATATCTTGACAATTTGATGGTCGAAACATGCGATCCATTTTTGTTCGATCCAATTTGTTCCAACGGAAGTCATAAATAGTTAAATATAGAATAATAAAGGAAAATATTTACATACAAAATACTCAGATTCAGTTTTAGGAAAAGGATTTATAAGCGCAAAGATATTCACCTTCACACATCCCTTTCATTCTTTGCAGTCGATTAAAATCGAATATACGATTGATTAAATTTATAAATAACACAAATATTTAGTTCTGGCATATTTATTAATTGTGCATCGTATCAACATATATTTTATCATAATACATTTAATAATATTATATATAAATGTTAATATTACGAAGGTAAATACCGCCGTGGCTCATCAATATCGTTTGATGAAGTTTTAAGCGCTCGCTCACTGAAAAAGCCACTGCATAAAATTAACCCAACGAGAACAATAAAATAAGTAATCAAAAGGACCAGCCACCCTCTATTTTCAGATTCTATTTGAAATTAGAAAACGTTAACTTTAACTTTTTAAAAAGTGTTCTCAAATAATATCTATGTATTTTGGAATATGCATAAGAAAAAAGAAGATGAAAATTCCACAGAAACAAATTACCTTAGAACATGTATTAAAATAATGTCATAAAGCAAGCGAAAAAGAATATCGTTTTAACTGCAGTAATAATTCCATTTTACAAGTTCTATCCAAGCAAACACTTTGATTTTCTCGAATTATTCCTTATCTCCTGCCACTGGCACGGATTCTGCGATCCACACACGCCTCGGTTATAATCCGCTAAAAAAAATGCCGTTCTCTTTTCCTGTTCGAAAGAATAGGTCGCAAATTAATCCGATTCAGATCTACTCGGCGACACGATAGGCGTACAATTTACGCAATATCCCGTTACACAACCAGGCTCGGTTTCATTCGCGTTCAAATCCGACGTCATCCATCCTGACGTTTAATCATACTTAAAGACCGCCGCGGTAGCGGGCACTCCCATCCAGGATGTCAGCCAGGTACGTCGAGCTAATTATGAATTTCTGTAGACCGCAATCAATTTTCCCCGGGAACGAAATTGCCAGTAAATTGACGTCGCCGGTAGCCTCTTCCAGTAGACCGACTATACTTCCAGACTATCCGTTACCCGTGGTGCGGTGCCTAGACGCTTGGGGATCACGTTGAGCCTTTGTACTCTGATGGTTACCATTGAGCAACAGCGCGGGAGGAACGGGGACGGCCAGATAGGTTCGAGTAGGTGGGAGAAAGACGATCGGCGGTCGGCTAACACGAGAAACAGAGACCGGGGGAGCGAGAGAGCCGGCCGAGGGAAGGCGAGGCAGAGACAGAGAGGAAGAGAGAGAGTAAAGGTGGTTTTTGGTAGGTGGGCTACAAAGGCGAGAGGGTGGACCTAAGCGAGGATAAAGGAGAAGGAGAAAGCATGCACCAGCATGGTGTATGCCCCCTTTCGGTAGGTGGGCCAGAGGACGATCAATAAGGAGCATCGCTGGTGGGGGGTCTTACCAGGACCTCAAGCTACCCCCTACGTTGTCCTGCTTAGGGTGAGGGTCCGCAAGAAAGAACCGAGAAAATATTCTGAAAGGGGTCGTTCGGGTGACGGTGTGTGCGTGCACGTCCGACGTTCAGTCCATGAACTTTGGCTCCCACCCTCGCTCAAGCTTCCCTCGCAACCAAGGGAAGATTACACGAGCGTCCACCCTCGGCCTCTCTTTCTCCTTCTCTTTCGCCTCGCGGAGTCTTTCTCTCTCCTCCTCAGCCACGTGCATTACCTGGGGCTCTCGCTCCTCGAGCTCGAAGACGAGGGTCGGAGAATATTTCGGGGGAAACGCGAGCCGAGGAAAAAATTCTACGAACAATTACCCCCTTCTGCGGGCAAATACACCTCGGAAGAATGAATACCTTTTTCCTCCGCCGGCCAGGGAACGGTCGAGGAAAGATGGGATTAGTTCGTTTTATACTTCCTTTTTCTCCGGTTAAGTCTTACGATGGAACGTCGTTCTTTTTGTCTTATTTGTTCAGCGAGCAAGATGGTTCACGCTTTATCCGATGACGGATGCGGAAGCCAAGGGAGCCGGGATCAGCGTTAATTGCAGTTCGGATGCTTAGGTGTTTCCCTTTCTTTTTCCCAGACCACGTGGCCGTAGTTTTTCGTGCGGGAAAAATACCGTGCACCTGTTTGAATGCGCTCGTCGACCGCGTTCTTCGGGACGCTCGATGTAATTTGTGCAATCGCGTGTGCCGCGCTCGCCATTTTCCTTTTTTTTTCGTTCACCGGTAAACCGAACGTAATGCTTTTTTTTTGTTTTTGTTGCATTTGGAAAGAAGGTCTGGTTGTTTGGTGGAGAATAGTAAGACCGCCGATCTTTATGTGTTTCTGGGCGGTGAGAGAAAGATTATGTAAAATTGCGAAACGCGATGTTCGGAACGGCCATTTGCAGAAAATAATATTTTTGATTTTATTTTCTTGGAATTTGCGTATGAAAATGCTGAATAATAATAGGGAAACTCGATTGTCATCGGAGAAAAGAGAACCTGACGATAGTAATTACATTATTATATTTGTTAAGTTGAAGTATGTTGCCAGTTGTACATAGTTGTTTATGGAATAGAATGGATTATTTTTATTTTGGCGATGAGTATTTAATTTACGTAATCAATCTAGGAAATATTTATATTCTGATTATGTGCAGAAAATATTAATATTGGAGTAAACAAGTTAATGAGATTGGAAATTGGCAAAATATTCGCCGAAGACGTTCTTCACGCACTTTATTATTTCCGTCGATGTCAAAGTTAATAACATTTTGACATTGTTGATACTTGTATTGCAGTGGAAAAATCACATTAGTCTGTATCTAAGGCTTCGATAAAAACAGTTAATATTTAACTTAATTCACGAATACTGTATTCATCGATTCCTTAAAAATAGATTAATGTGATCATTGCCATGCAAAACTCTTGTAATGTTCTTATCTTTAAGAACAAAAGAAATGGTAAAAGAACTTGAAAATTGTCCTTGACGAATACTTTTCGTAATTTTTAATTAATTTTTAACCTATTTTAAACAATACGGTTTCGTATTGTCATTAGATGTTTACAAGCAATTTTCTCGTTGAGTTTGCGGTTACGATGCTGCAGATTTTAAGAATTTATCGTAAAAATATGTTTATTAAATTAAAAAAGGATAAAAAATTTCTCACATTCCATAAAAATCTTCTATTCAGAATGTGTAGAGTCAGAGTGGAAATTAGCTCGATGGAATACTTTGTTGCCAAGGGGTCATTGCCAAAGACAGGAAATCGGCGATTCGGGCCGGAGTGGCCTGTAAAAAATCAGCACCTGGGGGATCGATGGCCGCGACCAATTCCCAGAATCAACAAAATTTCGACCATCGAAGCCCGATCGGAATCACGCGAGATAATTACGCGAATCCGCCGCGCGCCGGCCCCCGCAGACTCGGGGGTTCCCGGTCGGTGGTGCGGCCGGATAAAAAATTACCGCAACGAGGTTACGTCGCAGAGATCGATTTAAATCTAATTTCCCGTCGTGTAGAACGACCGCGCGGCGCGGCAAACGGGCCGTCAAGGAATCAGTGTCAATTAATCGCGATGAAAGCAAAAGCTCGATGCCGGAGCCGGAGAGAGAGAGAGAGAGAAAGAGAGCGAGAGATGTAGATATAGAGACTGAGAGAACGGAAGAGAGCAAGAGAGAGAAAGAGAGAGAGAGAGAGAGAGAGAGAGAGAGAGAGGAAAGAGGGACAGATCAGCCATGAATATTCATTCCCTTTCGGAGAATTTAATAGCCGGCAGGTTCCGCGCCGGTCGGATACAAGTGTCGAAGAAAAGAAACGACGAGAAGAGGCGACGAGAGGTACCGTGCTAGAATGTGTCCATCCCCGTCGACGTTTGATCGTCGTGTTGCGCGTATCTCCTTGAATATGACCGACGAAGTGAACTCTCCGGGACTCGCACGCGTGTCCCCCTGAGCGTGCGAGCAACGAGAAACTGTTCAGAATACACACATGTGTGCGTGTTTATACGCGCGTCGGCGGAAGCATCTAATCCTTCGGGTGGGCATTGTTGTCAGACATATTGGGGTTTGTTCTTGAGGTGGCCGAGGGCGATGGAGGCGGGGGCGACGGAGAAGAGACGGCGGCGAGCGGATGAGACGGAGATGGCGGAAGGTGGTCAGGTGGTGATTCGAAGAGGGTGGACCTAGGAAAGAGAGAGGGTGAGGGTGGTTAGCTTTATTGATCTGTAAGACTGCCAACATAGAGACTCTGCTTACCCGCTCTCCTCTTCGTTCGCCATATTCACCGCCTCCGTCTTCTCTTCCTACGATCTACCTATGCCGGGCTTCTGCCCTCTCTTTCTCGACCCAGTCTCTTCCTCCTCTCCCTGTTCCTCTATATCTCCTCGATTCTCTCCTGCGTCCCTCCCCCGCCCGCCCGCCTCTCCGTAGCGTTCCATTTCTAGTCTCTATCCAGCGCTGTCTGCCTTCCTCTTACTCGCCAAACGCTTACAAACGCGGCACACAGCCCCGGCATTGTCACTCTCTCGCTCTTCCTATCTCCTTCCATCTCTCTTTCCATGGGTTTCTCGTCCCTCCTACCTTTCTGTAAGCTCTACGTACATACTCCAAGCCACCCTTAACGCTGGCTTAGCAAGGGACAACCCCCGACCACTCGCTACCGCCAGCCACGCTGCCGTCCTCGCACCACCCTCTCCTTCTCTCTCTCTCTCTCTCTCTCATTCTCTTCCTCGCTTCTCCTATCTCTCTCTGTCTCTCTTTCTCTGCGACCCCCTTCCACTTCACCACCGCCTCCGTACAGGCTCTCGTACTCTCCTTCGGTCGTATAGCATCGCGTCGGTCTTCCTCTTTCACATCACACGCCACCCTTTCGTGTGTCCCCCTTTTCTCTCCTACTAGACAGACCTCCCGGATTCACAAGCAGCTAACCAACACGCAAGTCGCTTAAACCCACGCTCAACCCGGTCTCATTGTGTTTGTGTAACGCCCGAAGACCACACCGACAATGCCCGACCGCCGTAACTTTCTCGATGCGCGCCCCTTCGTGGAATTTTTTCCCTTTTCTTCGGCACCGCCACCGTGTTTCTTTTTTACTTGCCGTCTCCTTCCGCTACCACTACCGTCGCCACTGCCACTGCCACTGCCACTGCCCCCGCAACCCCCGACCCCGCGGTAGCTGCTACTCCCTGTTTGCGCTCTACCCTCTGATTCCTCTTTTTGTTCTCCGCGGCCAACTGGTTCGCCTGCTATCCGCTCCCGGGACCCGAGGATGGGGCACGAAGGTTTTTCTTCGGCGTTTCTTTCAACCCCTCGCGTTCTCACAGCGCCGTTTACCGGCCCGGTTTGATTGTTACGCGCGAGCGCGCGCCTCAACGCCGCTGGAACTGCCGGCTTGATTGTTTCGAGAGGAACCGCCCGCGATAATTGCAGAATTGGATAATGGACACGAAGAATTATTTCTTCCTACTCGAGATGACAACCTCCACTATTAAGACGTAATATCGTGGTTATTGGTTTGCTGATTTTGTGGTATTTGTATTGGCTGGGACTTGTTTGACGGTAATCGTTGCCTATAAAAAGGAAGGTCGTGCTTATTGGGTGACTATGGTTTGGTTGATGGCATATTCGTTTCGAAATCTTCGTTGCGAGCTTGATAAGGAATATTGATTTACCTCGATTTTAATGCAATCATTCCTTCATTTTTTAAATAAAGAAGGGGTGAAATTATTACTGAAAATCGGGAAACATGACATTTTTTAATCTTCATCCAATTTTCTAAACAAATTCAAAGATACTATCAAAACACGGTCCAATACAAGATCTGTCGCTTAACGCGAAAATTAGATAAATTCTCATATAAAAATGACGAGATTAAATTTAACAAGACGATACACGATTTTTACTCCTTATCACTTAATTGAGACGAGAGTAAACAGAAGTAAATTGAATAATGAAGCGTGCTAAGCTGTCCACCATTTTAACCCTGCAACTGCACCCTGTCTCTCCGAATCGTAAAGTACCACTACTGCGATCATCCTAAAAGTTCACTAACATACTTTCGCAAACATAATTTAACTCTACAAAATTTTGAAATTCAAAAAAATTCCAAAAAGCCTGAGGCTCTCTATTACCCTACCAACAAACACCAAAAACAAATATACAGCAAATGATGGCGTCATCCTGACGAACCCCTAAGCTAAATATTAAATTTCTGATCAGCATAGATTCATCTTAATTCCACCGCCCACTCCGCGTCTCTCAGCCAGACTCGCCTTATCCCGGAGTTACATCGAACGGGATATTAGCGATTCTGCGAGCAACCCCGGCCACTTTGGGGGTTGAACCCTCTTTCATCCGCATCCGTCCTTGCCGAATGGTGGTTTCTCTCCGTCGGGCATTTTTCTTACGTAGCCCTTTCCTCCTCCAGTTGTTCTCGGCTTTCCGGCAGTCGGAGACAACGGGCGGTCGCGGGGGTGTGCGGGGACGCGCGTCTGCGTCGGGCAGCACACAGACGCGCGCCGATGAGCAGAGCAGCCCTCCTATGACGTGAGATTAAATTCTAACGGGCCAGCTCTCCCCAACGTACAGGCATTTTTCTTAGCTCGGCTGGTAAAGGACTACGTGCCTAAATTAATACCCACTCCCCGCTCGCACACAGCCAGCCGGAAGCTCATGCACACGGGCTCCTCGGCGTCCGTGGGGATCGCACACCACCGCCCGGTTAAGTATGTTTTACGGGGATGGAAGCGGGGCGTATGTTAGAACACACGGACAGGCGAACACAGCGCCGCGTGGTTGGAATACTCGCAGAGCCATACGGGCATTTCGAGCCCCCACCCCCTCGCAGGCCCCCGGTCGACCCCCTTCTACTATCCCCGACGTTGAATTTCTAGCGGCCATTATTTAGCGCGCTTAGAACTTGCGGGCCGTGTGGGGTAATGGCACCCTTCCGTGAGCATGTGTGCGTGTATGTGGAACCGTGTATGGTTCGCCGTCCGGGCGGCGACGATGACGACGACGACGTTGCCCTAGGGGCACCAGGGTCGAGAGCCCGGCTCCGCAGCAATCTGGGAATTCCTGTTACTTCTTTGCCCGTAATGAGTCAACCCTTCGTGAAATTACCAGAAGAGGGTACTACGGCCGAGACATTTACCAACGAATCGGCCGGATTATTGCTTACGAGGTAGAAATTCGGCTGGGTGGCTCCTTACGATAAACCTGCGGATTTCGGACTGGTCTTCCGGCTTTGAGCGAACGTTTTTCGGTGATCGATTCCCGGGATTTTCTGTTTAACCCCGTTGGCTTACGCTCGTGAGGGCTGTTTTGTCGGTATCGACGCTGGAACTGCGGTCTGCTTCTCGAAAGAAGATGGCTGACGTAATGACTCTCCACCCCACTCTTGCAACCATGAAGATTCATGGGAGCGTCGGTGGCTATTCTGACTTTAGATGTCTTCTACGGGAATGCAGACATTTGTTGAGACGTTTTACAATTATTGAAATTGTGAAGACGCTGCACGGGTAATTGTGAATCACGTTGTCTTCATCGAGTCTACATAACTTAAAATGAAATGTAAAATTGTGGCTCGATGCCGTATTTAATAAATGAACGCGACTATTTGATTATTACATAATGGCGACCAAACACCATTCATTAAACAGAACGAGGTTAAATAAAAATCGTTGTTTGTATTCAATGAACTCAACTTTGTACTATTTGAAGTCATGTGCCTCTGGTTTGTTAACTATAGAATGTATGAACTCAACAATAAAGTATAGATATAATATATTATAAGTTATAAGTAAGTAAATATAAGTAAGTAAAGATCAATAAAGGAATTAGAATATTAGAAATTACGGTACTGCAAGATGATATTAGAAATAAATTCCTTGCCTGACTGCTTGTCTGACCAAAAGCATCCTTTTTCACTTCAGTTACAAGGACACTGGCTTTTATTAAATCACAGGCATTATCCTCATTTAGCTAATTGTGTTTCCTTTTTAAACGAAGTGCAAGGAAACATATTAAAGCAACTATAACTTAAAATTCATTCTTATTATAAATACTCAAATTAATTAGAATTCACCTTTTCCTTCCTATTTGTCATGCTATCACTTTATATACAATTGTTAATAATAATGGAACAGTTGATGTATATACAGCTGCATTCCCAAACAGCCATCTTCAGACTGATATATTACAAACCCAAATACCTGGGTTGCTATTAACGCTTCGTGCGTAATCCTTCTCACGTATTATTAGACCAGAGAATTCCGTTGGGAAACGAAACACAGTTGGTCTATTTCACATTATTATTAGAAATTACAACAGCAGCCCGCATAACATCCATTTTCTTCGACCATCGATTATAATTCTCCCAATAAAACAACTAATTGTACACATCTTCCCATTTATAACGCCAACGCTATTAAAAGCGATCAAACCATAGAAGTGGTAACTCTGGCGAATAAATGCGAGTGAATATTCAATAGCAAGGAAAATTAAACAAATAAAAAAGAAGACAGACTCAAGCGATAAGATAAGTTCTTCCAGCATAAGACATGATTTTACGTAATGACAGCTATTGTCCAATAGTTTTGAAAAAATATTACATTTATCTAATCACCGAATCTAATCTCCTTAACATTATTCTTTATACATATCCCAATATATTAGAATATTGAACGGCTAGATTTATCAGCTGTATTTGTTTGACTATCTCTGCTTTCTATACTTTACGAAACCCATCGATTCTATTGTATTCTCTGCTATCATTATCATTCGTCACTCTTTCGCAAGCAAAACCATTGCATCCGAATTGTTTAACGAAATGCTAGTCAGGCGAGAACCGGAAAATGGAATCCATTCGACTCGCTTTGGCAACCACGGAACAATTCGTCCACATAGGGGTTGGCTGGGTTCTAAGCGCGATGGCTGCACATCTGGCTCCTTAGGTGGTCGCTCCTTTTTCCCGGGACTGTACCGCTCCGGCGGACTTAGATTTAGGGGCTGCTAGTTGGAGGTAGTTCGCGGGGGGTGGTGACGAGAACCGGTGAGTCGAAGGGGGGTAAGGAGGGGCGAGGTATATGGGGCTCGACGAAAAGGGAGGGTCGGTTGGTTCACATTTACATAGCGGACCCGGCAGGACTAGATGACTAGGCGGTGGGATATTAAGAGGGAGAAAGGGGGTAGGTGGTGGCAATTCTGGCAACATGGCCGCGACCGAGCCGCGCGACGTACACCAAGTGAGTTCCGGGAAATGGTTTTCCGGGCGGTGTGTGGGGGGACTGGATTTCCTATGCCACCGTCACCTTCTCTCGCCCGAGCTACCCCCGGGCCTGCCGTCCGCTGCCCACACCTCCCCCTTCGCATCGTCTGCTTAGATGCGATTCTCAGACCCGGGGCTTTATTCGATTATTAAGGACCGCTATTGGATTAAGCGCGATTCCGCGACTGATTTCGCGCTTGGCCCTGCTCCGACCTAATCCGCCTTCCACGCTGTTTTACTCCGACGCCCGGCCCGATCCCCCTTCGAACCGAGTTGAACGTCCCGGCTGATTGGTCCCTGCCTCCGTCCGTATAACTTTTCTCCACGGAAAACATTGCGGCACGAGCTACGCCCGCCGGAAAACGGAGACAGCTGGGCCAATTAGATCGCTGACGAACGGCTGGCGACCGAGGAAGTCGTCTACACGAGCCGCGCCACGTTTGATTCATTGAGAAAGTTCCTCGAGTTTGCGTCACGAACAATCATCTTTGCGAAAGCCGAATGATTTTGGATTCATCGGATCCGGAAATCGTCACATCTAAATTAGGCTTACGGGAAGAGGATGACTTGTGAAATTCTGTTCATCCCCTTCCTTTCCTCACCTCTCGCTTGTCTTCCGATGTTAATTAATCAATACGATGGACAGATACATTAAGCTTCTAAATTCTCTATTGGAAAATGGATACAGCGAACGAGATCAGAATAAAAGGGTTGATAGTGTATGCGGCCCCAGACTTTGAGTTACAGTTGTATAATATGACGAAATTGATGAGAAACTGAAAATATTCAAAGTGAATATGCAAAAGCCACGATGTATCTGAGACGTTGTTATAAGCCAAGAGCCTGCAATCGGTCGCACAGAACACATTGAATCGTTTGCCTGCGAATGTTTTAGCAGATAGACTGTTCGAAGACCTGCCAGCGCGAAGTGAGCAGTCGTGCCGTGTCAGGGCTATGTCAGCCCATCAGCCGGAAGAAGTCGGACGGCAGCCGAGGTCGGCGTAACTCTTAACGGTGGCAACTCATCCGATCAAAACCGTGAAACTTGGAAGCACGAGGCTTAGTCCTAATTTAAGGGTGGAAATGAAAACCACCCCTACCGGCGCTAATTTAAGGCTGGTGCTGCCCGCTCATTTGTTTTAACCGCTCTCCCGCGGGAGAGCCGGTGTCGAGGGTGGAGGACGATACACGCGGATCTACTCGGGGACAGAGGGGGTGGTCGAGGGTAGGAGAGGACGGCGGTCGGCCGGAGCGGGGAACGGCGGCGGATAAAACGCGGTTTAGTTTAGTTGCAATTCGCATTAAAGCACCGGCGGAACAACGGGCTTTAGTTCGGCTTCCAAGAATGCGGGGAGATACCCTGTAACTTGTTCATTTGCTCGTCGCGGCGGGCTTTAAAGTTTAGCCTCTTTTCAGAAGCATTCGGTCAAGGCCGTTCTGTCACGCGACGAAAGAATATACGCCGACACCGGTCTCTGTGTATCCGCATACTTTCGCAGCCGACAGGTTGGCGACCGAGAATGTAAATACTGCGGAGCCAAACGTGCTCGAATGTACCGAACGTGGAATGTAGCAAATGTAGAACTACCGTGTGATGCGACGCTCTGCTATCCGAATGGAGTGCTTTGGCAGCAACAGATGCTTCTCACATTGCGATTGTATATAGTTTACGTGCATATAATGCATATTTTTCTGGTAGCTTGATACATTTGAAACAGGAAGCGATGACTACGATCTCTGCGGTCTAAGACATTCCTCCCCTTTATTATAGATAATTCAACCACATTTGCACTCTATTTCGAACTGTTGGGAAATACTACAATTGTTCTTACACACCGTGCAAGTTTCGCATGGGTTATAAATGTAAATCAACAAAATGATTATATTCTGGTTTCACATGAAAATGTGAAATGTTTCACAAGAAAATATTTCTGGTTTCATGTCTGGTGACATGAGAAATGTCTAAGAAAAATGTCTGGTAAATTAAGTAATTAAATATTAATACATTAGGTGCATTAAATAGAAAAAACGTGGGAATTTATTTCTGTCTCTAAGAAAAAGCAGTAATAATAATGATGCTAATAATGATAAGACATATTCAGTAGCATGTATAAAAGAAATACAAATGCAACGTTTTTATAGATGAAAGCACAAAATCTGAAGTAACTAAAAAATTGTGTCTTGTTTATTAAAGATCGTCTCAAGGTATGTACGAAGCAACGATCCCATAAAACGGTGCCGAAGGTCTTACGGCAACTTCCAAAGACCGGTTTGTTACGAATCCGTAACATCTACGGTCAACTCACTATGCACGAAAACAAAGTTATTATGTAACTTCTTATCACCGTTATTATTCCTGCTACGTAACGTATGATCACGCTACATACGTTTACAGAAATACTACACACACATTTGACATAGAGAGTCCTAACAAACAAAAAATAAAGTTAGTGTAACAATTTTCTAAATAGAAATTGTACAAATATCTTCGTTAAGTATATATAGAAATATAAATATTTTCTCCGACAAATATCTAGTTGATCCCGTCTGAGATCCTTTTTTCTCTCAGTGGGTCCATCGCGGAAACAGACTCACAGTAGCATGAGCGCCGGGCTAATCCAAAGTCATAGATCGGCCAGAACTCGCGATTAACCCTGACCCCGAGGAGTCGGTAGACAGTTTATAGCGACGACGCACGCGTTTTTCTGATAAATCAGCGCCCGTTTCGATGAATGCTGACGCGAGTGGAAGAGGCGGATGACGTCCGTAGGAGGAAAGAGGATCTGCCACGTCGGTATCGATGAAATTACGTGTACACGTATGAAGCGTTAAAGGCAGCAACGGCCTGGCGGCGGTGCGCGGAGAGCCGGGCTTCTCATAAATCGGTAAATCGCGAGTTAATTCCGTTACGTCGGGGTGATTCCGAACGATTCGTCGGGACGAAAAAAAGGAGTAGGACGCTGCGAGGCGAGGCGAGGCGAGGCGAGACGGGTGCGCGCGGCCCCGATACGAAAAAAGGAATGCCCGCTCGTGCAGGTGCGAGAGAGCAAGCTGCAAGAATGCCAGTGAAAGCGGCTTTAAAGCGATCTCTGCAAATGGAAGAAAAAAGAACGCGCTGGCAGCGCCGGCGCGCGCGAGCTGCTTCATGGGGGTGACAAAATAAAAAGAGTGATCGAAGAATTCGATAAATCCTCGAACAGACGGGCTTGTTTTAAATTTGGATACTGGATCACGGCGCGTTGATGGTTTCTCGCGTGTTCGGCGGATATTACTCGATGAAAAATTAATAGGATGTTGCACTCGGGGGCATTAGAGGCCAATCGAAAGGAAAACTTTGAATAGCTCGCGCCCCAATCGCCTGCTCCCTGGGATCACCGGATTTTTCTGGACTACTGGATATGTTGAAGCTTTGATGCACGGCTATTAATATTAATACAGCATTAATATCGTGCAAATAATGAGGAATCTTTAATGCGTCGTTTATGTTTGTAATCGGAAAAATCTGGACCATGGGATCTCGACCTGGCCGAAAATATGTAGAAAATTGAAAACCGTAATGGTGGTTTTGTTCAATAGAGGACTTTTGTTAATTCCAATGGTGACAACTTTTACCAAATCTCTAATCGACGAAATTTTTGACGAAACTTTGGAAATGGGGGAAACTGTTTTTCCATATCGGAACTTCAAAATCGCAATAAGTAATTTTTATTAACAATAACTCTTTAACGGGCATCGATTGCTTGATACACGTCCTCTGAGAGTAGTTTGTATTATAGTAATTCGTACTGAACAACGTATCACGTAAATTAGAATTAACCCTCCGACTACTGAAGCACGATCTTCTGTGCCGGAGTCATTTCTGACTTACACTGGTATTCTATTAAAACGTATATGTGTACTTTCCCACTCTTATTCGCCATGACTTCGGTACGGTTAATATACGACACGTCTTATGTGATTCAGCATGTTGAAGCGACGTAGGTGGCTGACGTAAGCGAACGATTATCGTTGAAGCGAAGCTCGCTTTTGATTTACTTAAAAGTGAATAAAAATTTGATAGAAACTCTGCGAATCTAGCCGGAAAATTGGCGGTCTGCCATAGAATGTTCCGTTTGAATAAACTTTACCGAGTCAAGGGAATTGAACCAATACTAGAAATAGGGGAACGTATTTAATTGAGTAATATTCTTTATCAGAATTTCATTTTCTAACAGTTTTTTTACTGTAGTAGTTCGAATTTCCCGGAAAATGCTAACTGAATTCCGTGGCGCTAAATTTCGTACAAATTGCGATTTTATACGTCATTCGTTCACGCTTTTAACATGTTATGTTCTCGATTATATCACTAAACAATCGTGTGCACAAATTCAGCACGATTTCTTTCTAAATATTTAAATGATTTTTATTATGACATTTTCTTGTTATTGAAAAGTATAATATATACTTGTTTGATACAAGTTATTATGAAATATAATATTCTTAATGCTTCGGAAGATTTAGTAATTAAATGTGTCCTCGAGTTAATTATCATTTTTTGCTTCAAATAAATAATTTAATTATTTCGATGGAGAAATATTTTATTACAGTTCACGAACAACTTTCTTCACAATCGAATTATCTGAAGATACTCCCTTGATTCATCCCTTTATCATTTGACGTTAGTGCCCGTTCACTTCGCAATGCACACTGACAATGAATCACGTAATCTATTCCTACTGCTAACCAGGATTTTCACCCCCGATATCAATGTATATAAATAAGCTATGACTCCATAAACTGATTTGATTTTATCAGATAAAATATTATGACTAAACCAAACGTCTAAACTAGGTTAATATTTTAAATTTTTTATCACGAAACAGATTGCAAGTTTGTGATAATGACCATACGATGAATCTCTGTGCAAAGTAAAAATTGTCTACCTTAATTGCAACAGCCTAAAGTAAAATTTCCGTCCTCTATAGATTCTCGAACATTTCTGCACTCGTGTGTTTCCTTTACCAATTTTCCTGATACGCGCATAAAGCCTTTTTCCACTTTGAAAATTTTTACAAACCACAAGCGCACAAAGATGCGCTGTCCAGCAGCTACTCTGACAATAAGAAACAGCCGCTGAACGAGAAGATCAGATCGAAAAATTCAACACCTGTGCACCACCAATCAGCACCGTTCATCTTACATCATAGCCCTATCAGCGAGCCTCGCCTGCATTCGAAGAGACACGAAACTCGAAATATCACCGACACTAATCACTCCTTGCACACCGTCCGGGCGGACAACGAGCTCTTTGAGGCCTACGCCACAAAGAGGCCAGCTCCTTTATTCTCTGTCGGAAAAATGTCTCGCGGCGCGTCTGATCTCTTTGGCAAAGAGAGAGAATCGCGGTGACGCGCGTCACGAACCGAGCACGATACTGAAAGCCTCGGCGAAGCCAAAAGCAAAGGCGGTCATCGCGATCGCGTAAATCCCGGCCGAATCTGAATATGAAAGGGGACCTCCTTGACCAAATGGAAAACCTGAATGACGGCTGGGGGTCTCTTTGGTCCAGGTGGGGTCTGCACCGGTCCGTCTGGTCTATTCGAAAAAACTTGATCGCCGTGATCTCCTCGACAAGGGGAGCTTCCGTTCGCATCGTTTTGCGATCCGCTGAATCGCAGCATCCCTTCGAATGGTCCATGTCGCTCCTCTTTTCCGGAGAAACGAGTTTCTTCTCGAACATAACCGTCCTGGTGGTCTATTCAGCCGAAACCCGTTCTGCGAAAAACCGTTCGCTGGTCCAGTTACGACCGAGCCGAGATATCACATCGCCACTGTCTTCGAGATTTCGGGATCGATTTTAGCCACGTTTTCCACGCACTCGACGATGTCCTCGAGACGTTTTAATTGTAAATTGCTGACTGAGAACAGGACAGCAAGCCATTATGAGGTGTCGCTGGTCCGGGAACTGATGTTGATTCAGGATAAAGCTTTCCAATTTACTCTTACGTTACCATTGATTTTGTATACTCACATTCCAGATGCTTGATTTCGACAAACGTGTGAGTGACACCGATGAATGGAATTTGTGAAGCTTACTTTACGTTTCGTTCATGTAATCCTGAATTAACTTCTGCTCAAAATTCGACTATTCAATCAGCCTACATTGTGAATACGTTTTCGTAATTCTGAACAGGAATGTAATTTATTCATGATGCGTGTGCGCGAATGTTGAGTTCCTAATGAACGAAACAATGAACTTAGAACAGAAGAACGTTATGCTATCTTTGACAAATTAACAATTATTCGGAGTAATATTGCTTTTCCTCGGCATATCAATTTCACATTCTCTGAACAACGCGGGAAACGAATTGATTATGGCGAAGATAAGTAGCAGGGCCTGTCGATTTTCCTTGTCGCGGGCAAAACACGGTGACAGTATCTATCCGCGAGCTAAAAGGTCGTGACGTTCGATCAGGGTAGAAGTAACGAGGAAAGATCGATGCCCCGTTCAAAATTCCGTCACAACAACCGGCGAGCACCGTTGCGATTTACCATTAAAAAAATGCCGGTGAAGCGACACGCCGCCACTTTGGTGTGTATCAAATATACAACGTGACAATGCATATCCATACGGGGGAGGAACGGTGAACAGAAAAATAACAGAAGGGAAGCAAAAAAGCTGGAACAAAGCGCGAGAGAGAGAGAGGGGGGAAGAGAGAGAGAGAGAGAGAGAGAGGGGGCGAGAGAAGAAAAGAGAGAAGAGAGAACGCCACGCTTTCTCGCAGCGAGACCGCGTCCCGCGAGAGACAGACAGAAAACTGATCGGCGTACGTGACCGGCGGACGCAAATAAAAGTGATACACCGGGCCTTATCCGGGAATAATAAAAAGAAACGACTGTTGGCTGACATAGTTATCGGATAGCAATAGGTCAGTCCGGCCGCAAATGGTTAATAAACCTCGAAGAGAGCGAGGATCGGCCATAAGACACACATGGGGGGTGGTTAAGGTTAGCGTTAATGATGCCCGCATGGCCGCGCGATTGCTGGGGTTGGAGAATAAATGGCGACCGCTCCCGCCATCGTTTCCAGTCGCTAATACCTATTTTTTCATCCTTGTTTGACGCCGCCTACAAATATTTTGCTGGCCAATTGACGCGTTTTCCAGGCAATCGATTCAAGTTTCCAAATTTTAGATCCGACTAGCGAGTACACCACTCGATTGCATCGTAATAATTTACGTCACTTATCAGAACAAATAATTAGCTATTATTTAGCCATTAATATTAAATATTTCTATAACGAGTTCTGAAGCTACAGTTTTTTACGTTTTCTTCGTTCTCAGCATTTGTTCAACGTCGCTGATTTTTAGTAGATGATTTCATATTATTGTACTGGCTAAACACGAAATACTAAGAGCATTAAAAGAATTTTAATACTATAATATCATTAATATAATAAAGAATTTTAATACTATATTATCTTCATGTTATTAAAATTATTTAAGATAAGATTGAATTTGTACTTTGTTCCAACAGATTAAAATTCTGTTATCTAATAGTTATATACATGTGGACAGGTTACTTTAATCAATAAACGTACACGTCGTATGTATAACTCAATGGAATCACTTATTTTAAAGACACCCGTCTCAAACGTAACAATGAAGTAAACAGAGATCCGCACGCAAATTCGTCATAGGATATTTCATAAAACTAGGCTGAAAAAGAAATTTATTTCGCGAAACGATGTATGATAAAACAAAGCCACGGTCGTTCATATAAATGTTTTCGATTAATTAATAATACAGTATACCTAAGGAGCGCGAAATAACTAATGCAAGGAAGATAATGAAGAAAGAACAATCGATTCGAGAACACAGAGCATATCATCAACAATGATAGTAATTAAATTAATTATTGCGACTCCTTATTAAATTACAATTCCACTTTTCCCGCGAGCGGAGCGTTGCGGCCAATTACAAAAGCAGATAAGACATGCCTAAGAGAATTACTTTGAGAGCAACCGATTACAATGTTACTCGATGTAAATGCAAATTGACGCAGGTGGGGAGGGGTCTGATCGTTGCCCGCTTCATTAGAGCGCATATGATTATTGGATGTTCGCCGGCCGAATCGAATCTACCGCGCCGATTACAAGGAAGAATCGTGCGCGCGCATGTCTCTGTTATTTCTAAATGATATTATTTCATTTCCATCCGGGAAAATACATTTGTATCCATTTTGTGCGGAACACCGCCTATCGGAAATATGGAACCGTTTCAACAAGATGCGCGGAACACGTGACTTGGAATTGTGCTCTCCTTTTTCCTCTTTCTCTGGCCGGTCGAATGTTGTTGTTTTTTTGTTTCGGTTTTGTTTCGTTTTGTTTTGTTTTGCTGCGTTATTTTTTTTATTTCCCTCCGCGCTATATCGCGAACACATTCAACGCATCGAGTGCATAACACGAATAATTGTTGTACGGGCCAGTTTCGGCAAACGTTTGCGTGAAAAAAAAAAGCGGAACTCGAGTGCGGCCCATAAAACGTCACGGATATTTGAAAAATATTAAGATGTTTTTTTATGTCTTTTGAGCGTCGTTGGCAGCGTGCTCGCGCGCTGCCTGCCGGTCGTCCCGTATTAATAGAAATAAATCGCGCTGCTCGAACTGCGCCCCCGATGGCACCGCGGAAAAGCAATGTTTCGAAAATGCAATGTCCAGCGGAATGGTTTGATGGATTTCATTTTTTAACTTCACGCTTCAGCCCGAGGCGGCTGCACGACTTTTCGTAGTTTTTCTTCTGGAATCGCGCGTGAACAGCGTTGCAAAGCGTCGGCCGATTGTTTCCGCACAAAAGAGGTGGACTTGTTGCTATTTCCAAACGATTTCAAACAGCACGGGAAAATCTACGATTTTAAAAATCGGTCGAAATGCGAATCCAATCGCATTAATTCGCGATGCCTGGTTATTACATTTTTCTGCCACTGAAACAGAATTTCGATATGGATTTACTTAAACGCCGAACGGACGAAATAGCTTGAGCTGGTTATCGCGAAGTTGCGAATATTATGTTAATTTGAAGGTATGCTAATTTATAGGAATTCTTAGGGAACGAGGCAATCGTCCGGTAGTGTATAAAAAATCATGCCGATCGGTTTGCTCCAATGTCAGAGATTGTAACGCTCGATTAAAGTATCGCTCAATCAAGCCATTTGGTCGAAGGGAAAATGAAATGAATATTTTATACGAAAATGTTAATTTTAATCAAGTTCCCGTTAAATTCAATTACGGCGGAATCGAAACATCGGTAAAACGTGGAAATTGTTTCGTGCGTTTGAAAGATTTTTAAATTTCCAAGACCTATATTTCTCGATGATAAAAATATTCTCTACGTGCCGCTTCCACGGGAACTATTCCACGTTACTGGCCGTAAAATGAAGCTTCATCAGCGAAGAGATTGAAATATTTATGAACACTTCCAGCAAGATTTATAAAATCGACTAGAAATTATCAAAACGGCAATAACATTGTAACTTCTCTGCTACCTTAAATTATCTTTGGCGAACGTGTTTGCCGATGGTCAGCGGGGAATTCGTTCGTACGTCGAAAAAACCCTGTGCTTGTCTTACTTCGGCATTGTCGAAGTTTCCAACGGCGACGGTCCAAATGAAACGGCATTGTTGAACTTGCCCGGGAAACAGTTGCAAAACTACGAAATATACGAGATTAAAATAAAGGATAAGTGCGCTGGGTAAAGCTGAAAATGGAAAACAGATGAAAATCTCGTAATTTTGGAGGCGTGTCTTACGCGTCTCGCGGAATGGAAAGTTTGGAAATTAAAAACTTTTGGCAGGATGTTGTAATCAGTCCGCGGCTGGGATCAGGGCGAGGACGGTAGCGTTGGAGATGGTAACAGGGGTTGCTGCAACGGCGGGGCAGCGTACGTGCAAGTGAATAACCGCGTGAAACTCGTGTGATTTATGTTAATTCATGTTAAATTACTTTGTTCTGCGAATGCGGTACGGGCTGTTTTTAAACGTTTCGCGAAATTCCACTCGGCAGACTCCCAGAAATTGTGTCAAGGAAAATGACGAAGAAAAGTTACCCGGGGTCCCTCGAAATTCATGATTTTGGCCGTCCATTCAATACCAACGCATTCAAACTGAAACAGATTAAAACGTGGATCGCTGGTCATCCTCGTTTTCGAACTGCACGCATTAGTTTTCCATCTATGTTCTTAAAATTAGCGTCGCGAAATGAATATTTCTCTCGTCGTACATTTTCTCGCGCCGTTAAAATCCACGATGTTTCCGGCTCGAAAATGAATCACTTCATTTTACGATAATCATTAGTCCACGGATTTGATGCGTTTATGAGAAAAATGACAAAAGTCTGAGGATACTGTTACGTTAGTTTCAACTTGTTACAATTATTAAAAGGGGAAACACATTTCCAGCTAACTTATATTTCTTATAATTAATTTCGACAATTTTCATTTTCAATTTTTCAATTTTCATTTTGGATGAGAGCTATACTTACGACGACATTATCTAATTTTGAAGGTTTCTTATTGCAGATAGAGCAGAAGAAGCTCGAACATTCAAAAATGTTATTTATATTTTTCATAGATAAAATTCATAGAATATTTTAGATATTCTTCCTGCGTAACAATACGAAGAAAATTTAAAGAAACATCATACTTCGACATCCTGATTTCGAAGCAATTTTTAGAAATTTTTTAAAGGAGAAATATCGACAATGTTGCGACAAACGAAGTGCAAAACATTTCTTGATAAAAAGATATTGACAATTTCTATAAACTACGCAGATTATAATTAGCAATTAAACGTCACTTTGCATTTTATAGATTCGTCGAAGCGTCGTTCCATAAAGTACAATATAAAAATAGCATAAGTAGAGTATGTCTTCCTTACGACACGAAGATCATCATTACAATATTTTCGATGCCTGCGATTAGTATAGGGTGGTCTGTAACTGAAGGAACTCATGGCAAGTCGATAAAAATGGCATTCCTGCGATCCGAGTATTTTATGGTCTTCATGATCATTAGTCTTATCTTTTCTGTGTAAGGTAGAGGGGGTCAAAGAGGAGGAGAAGGGTGGTCGGACGGGGAGAGTGAGGGGGGAGGGAGAGCAGTTCTATAAATTTCGCAGGGATTTAAAATTACGCCATCGGAACGAAAGGGCAAGAAGGAGAGCGGATATATATTTTCTGTGCTGGACGCATTCCGGATTTCCCCTATTAATACCAAACTTTATCCGTTCATGACTTTTTTCCGTTTTTATTATTGCGCTACCGGCTAGAATGAGTATTGTTTTCTTTTTCTTTCGGTTCTGGGAAATTCTCACGGACGGGAGCCGTTAAAAGTGTTCCCCGTTTGATACTTCATTTACGAGTACAATAATAACGAGCCTGTTGTTTATAATAATAGTCGGTAACGGGATGATATTTTGATGTAGATATCGATTCTGAATGGTGTTCTTCGTAATTGATTAAACAGCTGTTCATCGACGTGGTTGCGCATTAATTTAATCAGCACCGTTGCGGCCAATTTATGTTTTATTTCCCGATTAATTAAAAAGGTAATTCGCCCATTGTAATTTTCGGACCAACACGAATATTGTGACGGTGAAATATATCAATTCAACAGGTAAGTGTCTTGAATAATTAACACGATTCGCAAATATGCCGCGGCCGAGTCCCGCAAAAACAAATTCTTCCCTCTCTCGCGAGCGGCCGCAAGCTCGCCCGCGCGCTCACAGTTCAACTGGCGATAATAGGAGGATAAAAAGCGAAATTAATTTATAATTAACGGCATTCCGCGGCGAGGCGTTAACGCCGTCGATACGCGCCGGCGTTCGAGCCGGAATTGAACTAACAATATGGAGCGTGATCGCGTCGCCTCGCTGCGCAAAGATGCGAACACAAATATTTAGATTTTTCTGTTTTAATGGGAACGCATGCCCGCGCCGGCCCGGGCCAATCGTGGATTAACGATTTGTATTAACCAAATGTAACGAGCGCTTTATTCCCGCAGATATCCCGCGCGCAAATAGACACGCGTAATCATTGCGTACATGCGGCCCGCTAATATTTTTACATTTCGATAAACCTCTTTCGTCGATAAGCCCTTCAAACGTGTAATAACTCGTAATATCATTCGGCCCGCGGAAAAATCGATGCGACGAAGGTTCGATGCGCGCAACCGACCCCTTCCTCTTTATTGCTCTCTCAGGATCCAGCCGAATCACGCCGCAACGATTTATTGCTTCCATTGCGTATCATGAAATAAAAGAAAAATGGAAGACTAGCTACGGCGCGCTGTTGTAAATATGTAATAGCGAAACGACCGATCGAAACTTCATTGTTGCACCGCTCGCTGTCCCTGCAGTAAAAAGTATTATCCGGGGGAATTGGTCCGCTTCTGAAATGTGTCGAATCATCTCGGAAATCGGTGAGAATGATTTGACCGTGAGTTCGTTAAATACTGTTCAAACGGTTCACTCACTTTCAGTCCTCGAAATTTTTCTCCGTTTATAATTTCGCATTTGAAAATGAGACATTTTGCAGAGTTTATTTGTGGAAAATTGCTGTGTTTTCTATGGTGCAATTGGAATCACTTTGGTACAGTAATTGTAACGGATTGCACATCTGCCGTTTATGCTCTGTACAAATTCATAGACTACGAAATATAAACTACACTGATATTACCTATATCGTAAATGTGTAGGTATACCACGGGTGGGCACGCATGAGGTTACACGCATTATGATTTTTCATATATTATAAGGATTCGCGCATGCATAGTTGCATGGTATTAAATACACAAAATTTCATTTAGTTAATATGGAAGAGAGTTTAGCAAGAATAAAAAAACGTCCACCACTCGTTGGAGTATACAGTGAGTAAAAACAATATTGAGACGTCTTTTGAAACATCTTTCAATTCAACAAAATTTTCATTATAGGCTCAGATCAAAGGGTTGAGTCATTGCAAGTCATCGCAATGTAAACTTATCTTTCTAATATCTCCAAAAAATTCGAGACATTCAATTCAGTTCATCCTCCACAGAGGAAACGCTCGGAGAAGGCCAGAAGAAAACATAAAAATAATTATCAATTGCTCTTCTTACCGCCCTCGCACACAGGCAGCTCCACAGTTATCTCTCGCAGCAGCGGAAAAAGGGGAAAACAAAAAAGCAACGCAACGGAAAAAACACAGTAACGCGTGGCGGACGTCGGAGAAAGTTGAAACTATCGTCTAGCAGGACGGGCCCCCCATAAAAAAATGCGAAAGCCTCGCGATAAACCTCTCTTTGCGGCATGTCGTGTCCATTTTGCATTTGGACGCACACAAACGGAAACCGGACGACGGTTAGAGAGAGAAATGTGGAGGGAAAGTGAGAGAGAAAGAGAAAGAGAGAGAGAGAGAGCAAGAGAAAGAGAGAGAGAGTGAGCCAGCGAGAGTGCGAGAGAGAGAGAAGCTCGGACGACACCCGTGTCTCTTTTCCGTTTAGCGGTGTAACGTCGATGTAAAGCTGTAACGTCACGCGCCAGTGCAGCGTGCTCAGCCCCCGTTCCGCTGTAACTGTGTAGAACGGCTGCCGCAATATGATGAACGATGAATAATAAACGCCACTGCCGATGAACAACAAAACGGCGCGAAGTATACCTCAAATAATAATTGGCAACACTTCGATCCGGTGTGGCGACGAAGCGGAAGGCAGCGTGGCCAAAACGCTCGGAAGCCTGGTGAGACAGTGATTGACGATTCCGAATGCGCAATTGCTTGCTCTAACGTCGGTTATACCCTGGATTGGTCATCCGGTCCTTGGTCCTCCCTTTTCCAACATTTCACTAGCGATCAGCTTATCGTTCACAGTTGCCTAGCGTTTCTTCGATTTTTAGTTCGGCTCTGTTGTGTTACGTTTCTATTTTATTTGCTAACAACGCACACAATTGATTTTTATAATCGACACGATTTCTACTATCAAACTGTGCATTTTTACGCGTAAATATATTGCATCGATCGTAAGAAGCAGGAGCCAAATTAAAATCTAATTCTTCCCTTAATAATGTTGTGCACTCAAAACCATTTTAACTATGAATCCGAAATAGCTCTCCAGGCTGACAGAATTTCTAAATTATATGGACAAAATTTTACAATTGTGGCTCATACGAGAGTTTTTTAAGTATAAGTCAACCCAACAAAAGGCCTACAGAATGAAGATAGTCAAAAGTGTCCTCAGAGGTTTTTCAATGATTCTTATACCGTCCGATAACTGACCAAGAAAAACTCATTTGTGCAAAAATATCAACCCTGTAACTTATCCGTCAAGGTAAGACTGGCTCCGCCACTTCTTGATTTGGCTCGCCTATTTGGGTTGGCACCTCCCTTTCGGGTTTAATCCCGCCCCTTTCGCTTTGAACCCGCCCTCTCGGGGCTTGCCAAACCCACCTGGGGGATTGGCTCCGCCCTTTGATGGTTAACCCGGCCCCCTGGGAATTGACCCTGCCCTATTTGATTTTTGGCCCCGCCCGTACAATTAAACTCCTTACAATTAAAGTTAATGTGAATTAGCTTTCACTATTCAACAAATCATCATTCAACCATTCAATTGGTATTACCCCGACGGTTTAACTCAGCTCCCCCTTTTTTGGCTTCGGCCCTTTGAGAGAAAAGTTGCGGGTTAACAACGGTAACTGACAAGATTACATTTAGGGCAGTTTTGGTGAAACCTAAATCTGCCCTAAATATAATCCAGTCAGTCCCAGGGGGCGGGGCTAACCGCCCAAAGGGCGGAGTCAAACAACTAGGGGGCGTGGTCAAGCCCGATGTGGCGGGGTCAAACACCCAGGGGCGGAGTCAAGCCCCGGGATCAAAAGAAAAGGGGCGGGGCCAAATTCTAAAGGAGCGTGGTAAAAAAAGGGGGTTGGGATCAAATCCAAAGGGGGCAGTGTCAACCCAAGAGGCGGGGCCAAATCAGAAGGGGTGGGGCCAAACCTACATACACGGATAAGTTACAGGGTTGAAATTTTGCACAGATGAATATTTCTTGGTTTGTTATCGAACGGTATAAGAATCCCTGAAAAACCTCTAAGGGCAGTTTTGGTCATCTTAATCGGTTAGGTGTCTCAGTGTTACCACTGAGATCACCACATATTTTTCTATTCTCCTTGGGCGTAGTTAGAAGTTGTGAGGTTTTATATACTATCTGTTAGTTTCGCAACTCGTGCATGATAAGTACTTAAGTACAAAGTATATAATAAATTGTTAAGTACAACTACCTTTCCTGATGTAGTGAGAGGTGTATTGAATTGACACGAACCATAAACGAGGATAGAGACTAGAATTAAGAAAAATCGTTTCTGGTTTTGCAATGATGTTATAACTTGAAATAAAATGTTGATATTCAATTAAAGTTCCTATCACACGAACAAACTATTCATTGACGTGCACATAAATATAGACTGTGACCGCAAAGTATCTAACTATCTAGATTAATAACGATGCAATCCCAAATTCATAAATCTTACTTCACCGACTGATAGTTTCACCAATAAAATTTACTATTTCAGCACCGCCATGAAATATACAGCTCCAGTCAGCGTGGCGAGAAATAAAAGTAGGATATAACACATTTCCTCGGTTGTTATTCCGAGCAGTTTACTTTTATTACAACTAACATGTCAGTTCAGGAAAATGGACATCAAGAATACCTAACGAAAAAATAGACCCCTAATATATCGACTTGCAATCGCTTTACACTTTACTCTCTACACCTTTCTCTCCAATTAAACCACTTTGTCTATTTAATAACACAAAATATCCCAAAAGTAACTACCACTAGTTATTTTAGAGCCAATCCTTATATCAATATAGTCAATCCTTACTGAATCTTTGCATTAGCATTTTATAAATCCTTTATCTGCTACCATCGTAAGTGGACAATGCTGAAAGTATTAAAAAAAATCACCACTTCATGAGAAACGCAACTTTCCTTTTGAAGGAAAAAGGTCTTTCAAAATTACTAAACGAATTGTGTTCTCTTTCATGAGTGCATTGATTTCTTCAATCTCAAGGACAAAATAAACAAATCATTGCGTCACTATTTCATAAATCCTTTATCTACTAGAATTTTCATTGCACCAAGCTGCCACTGTTTGAAAAAAATGACCCACTTATCAGAAACGCAACTTTCCTCTTCAAAAAGAGGTAACAAAATTTAAACTGTGTATCATGAGTTCATCAACTTCTCCAATCCCAAGGACAGCAAGAAAAATCTTTACATTACCACTTCATAAACCTCTTCATCAGCTGCAGAGACGAAGATATTTATCTGGAAACAACCCTTCAATTGCGTAGACCGCCAGAGAAAGGGGAAGATGATCTCGCTCCTTCGCGAGGAATAGAACCCAATAGAACGAGCTGTCGAAATAGTAGAAACGGCCGAAAATAAGGACAGAGGATAGGTCGTAGGAACGAGAGAGCAGAAGAGAGGCAGCACACGGTCGGTGAACCAATCGCATGCTGTGCCTGACAACCGGCCGACTACTATACTGTACTGTTGCGACCATTTGAGTTTCCTACTACATCGTTCGTTCCTCTTTCTCTTTCGGCGAACCGCTTCGTCCCGTCTAGCTTCGTCCAGGTCTCTCTACCCGCTGGTCTCCGTCGCACCCAACGCCGCGCTATCGTTCCTCTATCTATCTATATTCCATCTCCGTCCTCTTTCCACCCCGTATCGCGGCCGTTCATTCGGCCAGGCGCGCTCGCTGCCTCCCTTTTCCTCCTTCCCAACCTCTCTGTCTTCCCCAGACCCCGGCCAGCTCGTGCTTCCACGAACCGACGGAGCACCGGCCGATTTTGCATTTAAATTTGGTAAATTTGCCGGAGTTGGCAAATGAGCTGTGGGCATGGTGTCTAATACTCGCGCACGAGCACGGCCGCCGATACACTGCGTCTAATGCCTCTGGAGAGGGTACATGTGTACGTGTGCGTACAGTCCGCGGCGAAACCTCCGTTCCGACACGACGATACAAAAAGGTCAGAATTAAACCGGATGGAAAGAATGCCGGGGAGCAACAGGAACCTTCGGACAGCTGACTTTTTCGAAGTTGACAGTGGTGGTGCAAAAATGTCGAACTTAGTATTCCTTCTCAGATTCGGTTCTCTGGCTGTTTGCGTTTTCTTCGCCACTCGTCGACGCGCCTGACCTTTTGAGCAGTCAGGAGAATGTGGCTACCTCCTTACTACATGTTTGCGCATTAAGGTCTTAACCGCTTGCTGTGTAACCTTCTTCATGGTTGCACTCATTACACGCATTATCTTCGTCTCCATAACAATTTTTTAGAAGGAAAATAAAACCGGTAGCTCTCATAGGTCTGTGTAGATTTACTGTAATATGTAACAACTGGAAATATTGTGCAAGTTTATTACGAAATTAAGGATACGAATTGTACATAACTTTATTCATCGAGTGCCCACTATCTTTCAAACGTGATACAGAATGTATCTTAAAGAATCTTGTGGATTGACAAGGGTATTGAACGAGCAGAACCTAATTTCAGGTTTAAAGAAAGGTTAAATGAAACCCGTACTCGCACGAGATCATCGTGGCAAAACAGACTGAACGTTCCTTGGAAAGTGGCGAATATTCTTGCTTAAAATAGGTAAACAAACTAGTCGGACAGAATCGATTAATAACCGACCTGCCCCACCGATCTGGGATTGCTTACACAGGTCGCGTCGTTAACGGAGACTCGTGTAAATCAGGCCGGGGAAAAAAACAGCGGCACGCCGCGTCGCTTGGACACGTGTTAACAAATCGATTCCATAAAATATTATGGATGCGTAACAAAGAGAGCAAACGACACGGGGGGTGTCGGAGGGGCATGCGGTCAGCGGGGGCGACACAACCGACACGCGGGCAGCTTGTGGCGAAAAAAAAAACTAAAGCAATTTCACTCGCGGATTTCATTCATTTTTTCCGCGCTTCTTTTTGCTTGTCGCTTCTTGCGTATCGTGCCCCCACGCCAAACTGCCGCGCCGCCGATAAACCGACGAAATTCGTTGGCGTTTTGAGGCAGGGTTTTCGCGGCGGACTGTACGCACCTACACGTGGGAAATAGTGCATAGGAAATGCAAACGTGTAGCGGAGAAGTTCGGACAGCACCCTCTAATTTTAGCCCGCAGAGGGCACCACCCTGTCACGCCGGGTACGTGTCTGTCTATGTTGTAAAGTTGCGTTCCATTTTCATCGTACAGTCCTCTTTCCAAATTCGACCGGAACAACGCCCGAAAAGGTCGCGGGTTTGCGGGGGTGACGGGAGACAGAGATCGGTGCGGTTTCCGGCTCGTCGCTGAAAACTTTTTGCATAGTTTCTGCCCGAACACCTGCCCCGCCACGCCCCTCCGCAGCCGCAAGTGGAGGGAAAAGTCTCTTGGAAGCTGGTTGCCCTCATTACCAAATTTCTCGCCGAAAGCCCACCCCGGCGTCCGATCGTCGCCAGGCACTCGCACCCTCGCCGGAAACCCCGTAACCGTTCCTTTAATCACTTTTTATCGAAACTTCCGCGGCGGGAGCCGCTCGAGCCCCCGGGGATACCCGGTTCGGCGATTCGACGGGTCGGGACCACCCGATTATGTAATCGCGAGCACGCGGAATCGGATTTTTACGATGCCGGAGACGCGCGAGCGTTGGACGCGACCGGATTGATGGAACGCGGACCGGCTGTGTATGGGAAATTTATACGTTCGTCGCCAGCTGACGTGGATGAAAAAAAGAGAGAGCCGTCGGTTTAAAAGTGAAACGACGGACAGACGCGCGCGCGCACGCGCGAACGCGAGAGAGCAACGTTCACGCCGTAAACGTCACCGCAGGAACGGGGCTTGTAGCTCGCGTTGTAAATAATTAGCGCGAACGTAAGTGTTTCCGGATTCGACGTGAACGAGGTTTAATCGCTGTCGTGATCATGATGGGGGACCAATTGTCGATTAATTTGATGCACTCCGGGGCCGGAATTTATGGTTGCCGGGGTGATCGAGGGGGATGAACTTCGATACAGTTCCGGTTTTTTGAGCCGGGAAACTTTTGGTGGATCGCGTTTTTTTTATCGCGTGCGCGGTTTTGAGTTCGCTGCCGTGTAGTGGGCAATCTGCGGACTTCGAATCCCTGTCCATACTCCTACTTTTGTAGTTTATTTTGTGAAAAGTTAAACGGGGAAAATAGTT